>JANAVB010009196.1:6973177-7256429 GCA_029216955.1 Iris pallida
TTCAGGTATTTTGTTAGTATTATTGATTTACTATCTTTCTCGTGCTTTATTATATATCCTGCTTATCAGCTTAGCTTTATAGACTCATATTATTCTTAGAGTCTAATCGGACAATATGCTAATGGGCTGCAGACCATGACCCATAATTGTTCATTCTCATTTATATGATTCCTGTGGATTGAGATATAGTTTAGATTAAACATGATACCCATGACCTTGACAGCTTATACATACTCGAGTCGGGCTGGAGTCCGGTCGATACGTAGCTGGCTTGCGAACGAGCTCGCATCCGAAAAGCGGGTGCAGTTCGTGACAAGTTTTTGTGGTGGCCCATACAGGTCAGAGCATATCGTATCGGTTACGTAACTGTACTGATACGAGCCTGCGCACATGACTAAACCTTAGGATCTCAATCCACTATGCCTTGAAAATTCTCCTAGAAATTCTCTACGTCCTTGAAAACTCAATAATCGCTCTCGATTATACTGCTTTGCTTTCCGTACCATTGCTTCTCGTCCATCTTTTTTCGAGGGACGAACGATCGTGCTGTCTAGGATCTATCAGAAATCCTTAAATTTAGTATATATTGCTTGACTAATGAATATTGGTTGTTTATAGATACGAGGGATTATAGATGCCATATGTTCTAGTTATTTTGGTAGGATTATTAGCCACTAGTTAGAAGATATAATATTTTAGCGATCGTGTTTTGAGGAGTAGTGTGACCAAAGGTGGGTAGAAGTCCTCGAGATTTCGTAATCACAAATTGGCTAGAGAGGAATATAAAATATTTTAGAAATTAAATTTGAGGAGATTAAGGTGATAGTAGACTTTGATTTTCAAGGAATAGTTACGAATTAGAATTTCGAGGACGAAATTATTTTTAAGGTGGGTAGATTTATAGCTTCCCTTCCCAGACACTCTTGAAAATATTTTTTATATTTATTTATTTGACTTAAATGGTGATTTTTAGATTTTTATAAATAATTATTTTAATTAACTATTACGGTAGATGACTTTATCCATGGTTGAGTTTTGGAGAACCAGACGACTAGGAATCATGGCACGGATAGTGCCGTGGCGTGCTTCGACTAGTGTATTAGCCCTGGTAGGGAAGGCCGAGTCATAGTGACGTCCTAACTAGGAAAATCAGGCCAAGTTACGACTTAACCCTTTCCGAAGATGCTATTTATTATTAATATTATGGAGTATTAGGGAACACTGTTGTACCGAACCTGTCCAGACTGAGCCCAAGCCAGGTAGTCATATAGAGCATCCTAAGACGTCCTTGTAGACATGCATTGGGTAGTAGTATTGTAATTTAGTCACTTAGTAGTTGATTTTCACAAAAGGTAGTTATATATATTATGATTATGAGTTGTTGATATTAAATAACATTTTGTTGATAATATAGTAAATCATTTCTTTAACAAATATGTTGAATTTTGGGATTTTCATAGCCAATATATACTTATGAATATATATATATATATATATATATATATATATATATATATATATATATATATATATTATTTGATAATTATATATGTAAAATATGTTCATAAATGGTAAACGAGGTGCTTCATATATATTCCCAATAATTTTTAATTACAAATTTTAGTATTTAAATTAATTTAATAATTATATATGACGACTGTATATATGTATAATATATCTTAGTTGTTCATATTTGTTACATGGTGATAATATATATTGATTGTGTATATATATTATTTGGTGAGTGTATATAGTAGTGTACATGTATGTATAGGTATATATACGTAAGCGTATATATATATGTATATATGTATATATTATAAACTCTAGTATAAAAGAAAGGAAATAGATATAAAATATATAGAAGAAATATTGTAGATAATATTTTATTATCTTTGTTTTATTTAGAATTATTTATTAAATTTTACCTTGTAAGGATAATAGGTGATAAGAGATATAGATATTTATATAAGAATAGAAATCCCAGCCCAGGCCCACCAGGGCCGAGCCCAGCACAAATCCCAGCCCAGCCAGTCGGGCCAGGCCCAGCCCAGTCCGACCTTAGCTCAGCCTAACCGCTCATATACCCCAGCCCATGGGAGCTGAGAACAGAACCGAAATCGAGCCTTAGTTCCCTGTATATATATATACACACGGCCATAAGAAAACATCAAAACCCTAAACCCCATCGCACCTAGCGACCCCCCGACCTGCACGGCGATGGCGCGCACCCACCGCAGGGGCCGCAGCCACGTGCCGGGCGGCCGGCGGAAGAGCGCGCGCGCAACAGAGGAACACAACGACAGCACCAGCAATCTGCTGTCTTCGCGACGGGATTCCCGCTTCCTTGATTGATTAAATCCAGACCCGTCTTCGCAGGTTCACACTCAATATAACCCTCTTCCCAATCTATAAATTATTTTATGAGGATACGTAGTATACCTGTCGAGAAATCGAACCCAAAAAGCCAAAAAACTGTCCAAAACGGAACAGTAAACCCGGCCCCAACTCCTGTGTTCGAAGTAGAATTCCTAACCCAATATTAGAAATTTCAAAAATCTATTTGAAGGAGTTTATTGACAACATGTAGGGCTCCACAACCCAATTCACAGAAGTCGATTTCATCGACTACACGCCGAGAAATCGGATCCCGAAGTTGACCGAAAATCTGTTTCAAAGACTAGAAATTCCTTCGATACAACGTACGTCTCGCCAATCGGGCGACGTGGTCGCGAACCAAAGGTATCAAAAGCTGCGTAACGGCTTCGTGGTCGTGTGGGCTTTGGCGGAATTCAAATTGGTCACGTATGCACGACGAATTTGATGTGTATCCGTCGAAATTTACCGTATCGGTCACTTTACAAATTTCTCAATTACTTTGTGCACGCTCGTTAGATCGAGACGAAACTTGTGCCAACAGGACCGTATCATTTTTCTGGTCCTGTATGCCACGTTTGGTCGATTCTGAGACAGTTGAATCAAAATGCCGTTTTGCGGGCCCCACGGTCCGACTCAACTGGTGATTTTGTGCACGGCCTGTCGGAATCCAACTTTGGACATACGGTTGGGTTCGTATCGAAAAACCGGATCTGTAGACATGTAGTTTGGTGACTTTAGAGACCATTGACTCTGGCACGCTTTTCGGTGCAACGCGGGTCCAACGACGGACATTGTTTTCGCCCAAAATTACCGTTTTGTCCTTGTGTCCAGAATTAGACTTAAGGATAGGCAATCCTAGCTAATTTGACTATTCTGAGAATGTTGGTAACGTTTATTTCATCTTTCGGAGATAGTTGTGATGACTTGCACTTTCTGACTTGATTGATTGGTGATACATTGTTGGTTCTCCGTGCAACCTCCAGGCAAGTGTACATTGCTGAACATATACAGTATTTACATGGTTTCTCTTTCCTTATTGTAGTCCTTTTATATTGTCACATGATTCCATATTGTGATTGATTCGTCCTTGATTGCTTTACTTGTTCTAGATTACGTACACGTATAGGATGTTTGACATTGCTAGAATATTGGTCTCTTTGTGTTACCCTTTTCTCGTGATTGAGTTGTCAGTTTCTATATCTGTCCTTGACCATTCTCGACTGGAAGTATCTTGCATTATACTACAGTTGAGACATACTATAGCTTGGGAGTATCTTACATTGTACTACGACCTATAGCCGATTCTTCTACCTTGATATCACTTGATTGACTTGACTTAAGACATGCCATAGATTGGGAGTATGTTACATTGTACTACGACCTATAGCATATATTGATTGTGATTGACTTGACTTTCGATACTATAAATTGGGAGTATCTTGCATTGTACTACGATTTATAGGAGTCTACTTGATTCTGTATCCTTTAGGAGAGGAGATCGATATAGAATTGGCTAATCTTGACTGGAATTATCTTGCATTGTATTACAGTCAAAATCTACTATAGATTGGGAGTATTGCATTGTACTACAAGCTATAGAGGTTAATCGATTGATTGGTAGCCAAGTCTAGTATTACTTTTCCTCACGACTCGTCGTCCTTAGATATTCTTCTTGCAGTGTTCTTATCCTCTACCCTGTTATTTACTGTCATATTAGTAGGCATGTTTTATGTATCTTGCTAGTCCTCTGAGGACCTGATGATCTCTTCAGGTAGCTGATTGCACGGAGTTAGTTAGCTGAGCATGTGGTAGTTGACTTCATATGCATGATTCAGGTATTTTGTTAGTATTATTGATTTACTATCTTTTCGTGCTTTTATATATCCTGCTTATCAGCTTAGCTTTATAGACTCATATTATTCTTAGAGTCTAATCGGATAATATGCTAATGGGCTGCAGACCATGACCCATAATTGTTCATTCTTATTTATATGATTTCTGTGGATTGAGATATAGTTTAGATTAGACATGATACCCATGACCTTGACAGCTTATACGTACTCGAGTCGGGCTGGAGTCCGCTCGATACGTAGCTGTCTTGCTCACGAGCTCGCGTCCGAAAAGTCGGTGCGGGTCGTGACACCAAGCCACCTTGTGAAGGAGGGCACATAGACTGAAATAGGGCTATGTGCCCAAGCCTGACTCGGTCAAAGCTATGATCGAAATGTGCACCAAAGTGCACGGCTACGTCAGTCTCCACGAGCAGTCGAGCACCGAAGCATACGGCCACGTCAACACCATGACCAACACACGATCTCGTAGCCTGCATGCGCCTACACCCTATGCGTCCAAGAGGACTATGCGCCCACATGAAAACCAGTATGTTTTCCTCATGTGGGCATATAACATCATTCCAGCTCAAGAACGACTATAAAAGGGGTCTCATCCCTCTTCAAAACACAGAACGGAGAGCATTTTCAAGAGCCAAATTGCTGTACTTCTTGCCAGTGACCCGAGAGTTAGCAATTTTCTTAGGTTTTTTCCACTTTTATAATCGGAGTGTCAACAGAGTAAAGGAGCAACTGCCGCTCGATCTATCGTCCCATTCCCCAGAATTCTTTTTTGTACTCGGGGATGCTTAGCGCAGGATCTATCAGGCGTACTCGATTCGTGGTGCCTTGCACCAATAAAGAAAAAATAGCATTTCTTCTTTTTGTGTGTATTCACAACACATTTTTAGTGGTGGCCCATGCAGGTCGAGTTTATGTAGTGGTATTCGAACTAGAGTATCACTAGAGCCTGCAGTAGAATTAGGATATATTTTTGAAGGTACTCAATCACACCTAGGAAAAAACTCTTAATCTGATTCCTGTTACCAAAATCTTGCTGCATTATTGTCTTTCCTTAAAAATAAACCGTCCTTCTTTGATGTTATCGCTTCATTTTCAGTGATTTCCCTCTCGTTTGATCTGTGTTCAGGATGGTTATGAAGACATGATCTCATCGTCTCGATCAGGAGGACACCACTAAGGGGTTGCCACTTCTCGTCCTGATCAGCAGAATCCCGAGACTGCAGCTCCTGTTATACCAGCTCAGGCTGGGATATCTGCAACCTTTAGGAGTGCACCTCTTCCTACTCCGAGACTTTCCCAGTCATCCCGGACATTCTTCAGCAGCAACAGCCGCCTTTAGGATCAGAGGATGTGGCGTGGTTGTTCTCCTTCTTCCAGCAGATAGTGGAGACTCAGCGGTAACAGTTGCTCAAGAGGGGACATGACACTTATGGAGCCAGCAGCAGCGGAGGTCAGGCCAAGAGGCCTCACGTACAGATTCAGCATCAGTATCAGCAGAGGCCTGTTCAGCAGCACTTTCAGGGCCAGGGACATGCGCTTTACCAACAGACACCCAGGCAGCAGCACATTAGTTGTACCTTCTGTAAGAAGCTGGATCATGGATGGAATGACTGCAGGAAGAGACTAGGCAGGTGTTTACGTTGTGGTTCAGCGGAGCATCAGTGTAGGGAGTGTGCCAAGAACCAGACATCATTGACTCAGGTAGCAACATGAGCTAGGGCTCCGACAGAGCAGCAAAGGGGACCACCGTTACAGATGTAGCAGGCACTAGACAACAACATGTTATCATTTGCCCTTTCTGTAAGAAACCAGGCACGATTGGAGTAAGTGCCGGACAAGGCTAGGCAAGTACCTACTTTTGGAGCATCATATCACCAGTTAAGAGAGTGTCCCAAGTTTTTGGGACGGACAGCTCAGGGAGGAGGAGAGAGGGCTCCGGTGAGCCAGCAGAAGGGACTACCCTTACAGACTGAGCAGCAGAGATTCGCACAGCATCAGGCTGGAGGAGGCCAGCAGGGGCGAACTTACGCTATGGCAATGAGGGTACACAAGTAGTAGGAGAGCTTATTGCAGGTTCTATTCATCTCGATTCCGTTCACCCTTGTCTTATTTTATCCATCTGAAATTCAGTTCCAACAGATCTTGTTTATCATTCTTGTTCGTAGATGAATCTGATTCTTGGTATTCATTGTTGATTTAATTTTCTGCCAAGATAAATTATATGGGCTAGGTCATATGGAATCTAGTGTTCTACAGTCACATTAGCCAGCTGGTAAGGACCTGCAGTCTGATTTTGGATATATTCTCGGGTGTAGGAATTTAACGTTTTTTCAGCCAAGCTAGCGACAGAGCAAAAATTTTAAATACCATTATTCTAGAAGTGTGTACATTAGTTGGGACTCTATGGCTATCATAGCCCTGCTTACTAGTATGACGCGGATTCAGAGTACCATAATTTTGGATGGACGCATATGATTATCAGATTTCATTTAAAAGTTTTTGAACATATCTATTTTTCGTTCCAGTCTTTCAAATTTTTTGTTTTTTTGCTTTCTCATAATTTAACTTAAGAGTAGGAGTAGGAGTAGGAGTAGCTCTAACTGTTAGTATAATCCTTTGTATAACTTCCTTGTTATGAATTTCTCTTAGTGAATTGATAATTGTGCTAGGCCTTTTGACTTAGAAGTGCTAGTGTAGCTCTGACCCTAGAATGGTAACCCTTACAGCCCTGCTTGATTCATTATTTTCCTTATCTTCCAAGCCTGGCACCCATGACCATAGACTGTCCCACTTGCCCTGTCCCTTGTGCTGTTTTGGCAACACAACTTTCGGTCAAATTTAGGCCATTTGACCATTCCCACTTTAATTATGATTATTTCATACACATTACCATGACTTTTAATTTAGGAGCACAAGACTAGTTGTTTTCTCAAAACCAACTTCCCCTGCATGACCTATACATGATCCCTACACTCATGACCTTCGTGTTCCACTCAGACACAACATCTTGTGCTCCGTTTGCTTCATACGACTTTTTCGACACAAGACCCCATCTTGATTCACCCTATGGAGTCATTTCGACTCGAATTGGGAACACCTTTTTGACCCAACCTGTCGACCCAAATTCTGGATATGACCTATTTTAAACCTACTGCCCATATTGGACTTGCTGACCCAGGATGCTGCTAGGTAGAAGCTTTGACCTTGATTGTCAGGGGTTGACCTACAGGATTACGACCTTCTTAATTTCGAGGACGAAATTTCTCTAAGGAGGGTAGACTTGTAACATCCAATTTTCTAAATGAGGGTAATTTTATAATTTTGTAATTTTAATCTTTTAATAATGTTATTTAAATCATGATATAATTTTTGGGTATTTTTTATCATTTTAAAACTTTTAATTCCATGACTTGTGATTTTGATATTTTGTTATGAAACCCTAGAGACTACTTGACTAACCATGTGATTAGGATGTTTTATCTGTCATTTTTGCCTAGGGGTATCTTGGTCATTATGAATTATTTTGATTTATTTTATAATTGTTTGATTGGTGGTTTTATTTTTGACCTTTGCTAGTTGAGACTTTGGAGACTAGCCTAGATGTTGACTTTGACTATGGTGACTTGGTTAGCATGGTGGTACCCTAGTCCAACTTAAGTCGACCCAAGTTGACTTGTTGGTCTAAGTTGCAGGAAGAGATTAGGTGTTTTAGGGATTGAACCAATTTGATATTGCACTTGGCCCATAGCCCACTAGCCATCAACCTTAACCCTAATTTTCCTACATGTGGTCGGCCCCCTAGGGTTTCCCCCTTCCTATTTAATCTCTCCTATTCATTCTTGCCTCTTTTTATACCACTTTCACTTTTTGCAAGAACAAGGTTTCTCCCCCTTTGCAGTCTTTCCTAATTTCTTCATTTATCTTCCTTTTTGACTCTAGTATTTTGCATTAGGATCTAATTATTGGTTACTTACTATTTGTGGTGAGAAATCACAGCTTTTCTACAATTTGGGGCTTTTGAGTTGCTAGAGGGATTCTCCTATATTGAGCTTTTTTATTGAGTTTGACACTCAATAGGTAAACCCATCAAACCACCTCCATTTCTTGATTTCTTTGCATGGATGCATAGATCTAGGTGTCCCTCTAGCTGTCCCTCGAGTTTGGTAGGAAACCGTATCCATTTCGTGTCCGTATCGGATACATATCAGTACATGTGTGTATGTGTTTGTTGAAATGCCACAAAGGATTTTTAATTGATATTTTTGAAAAGTATTTTAATTGATTTGTTGAGATGTATGTATGCTTTGATTCCCCACACGATTGAGCAGATTTTCGAGTCTTGTCCGTGTCCAAAACGGACACGAACGATCGCTGCACACACGAGCAGTGTCTTGCTGCTCGGGGCTCATGTAGGACACGACACGACACGTGGAGGGTTGAGACTTGGTAGACACGTTGGGGCACTAACTGATACGACACCCCTCGAGTTTGACACGATCTTGTATCGTGTCGAGGGACACGGACACGCGCACTGTTTTGCACTGTATGCGCATGGACTGGATTTGGGTTCTGATACGGACCTCGTGTCCATCCTAAACACGTTGTGGTCCTGTGTCAGGCCCCTAGACACGAATCCCTACCCTTGGCGAACACGTGGACACGTGCATGAGGTGTCTCGTGTCGTGTCATGTCCACGAGTTCGTGTACTGCGTGCACGAGACTGTCTATACACCATTTGGTGCCTGTGTATTCTAAGTGTTTGGATACCTCGTGTCCAGTTTGCTGGACACGAGACACCCTGTGCGACACGTGGGCATATACATGACCCACTATCAATCCTTATTTTGATGTTTAATTGGTTTTGGTTATGATGATTTAGGGTTCAAGCTTGAACTCTGATACCTGTCTTAGCAACAGAGAACACTTGCCTGCACATTGCCTATACACCACATTACCTGTAACCCTTCACTACAATTGAGTGTCCAGCATCATTCACTACACTTAGATCAAGTTTGGTATCAGAACACATATCACCTGCATATGTCTGCATTGACACATGCATATTACCACTCATTTGTTCACTTCTGTTCTACTGTGACACCTTGCTCATGTCTGAACACCCTTGCTACACTTCACTTGTTTGTAAAAAACACACTCACACAGACTTATCTTGACACTTGCACATGCATTTAGTTGTCTGTACTCTTCATTGCACATGTACATTGCCATGACACATTTCATACATGTTGCATACACTTGTTTTGATCTGCACTTATCTTGCTGAATACTTGTCTTTGCTACTGGACACACTTGCTTGCTTTGACACTCACTTGACACTCATTCATACACTTGTATATGCTTGTACATTCATTTCCTTTGACACATTACACCCAATGCATCCCAGTTTAGTATGCCCTGCCTTCATTAATCCTCTACTGATACATCAAGATATCAGAACATGTAGCCAACTGCATCACTTTATGCATTCACTGCTCACCTATTTGTATGGACCTGTAGACACTCCATTTAACCCTGCACTCTTCAATTGCCTGCATATTTCATTACAAACCTGCACTTCATTTGCCACTGCCTGCATTGACACATTACCTTGCCTCACATAACAACTGCAGCTTGTTTTCCCTTACAATTAGCTGTGTTGACAGCAGCAGCTAGGCTTGCAAGCCATTTTGGTATGGCTTGGCCTTGGCCTACAGGTTGGGGACACACCTAAATATGTATTGGATATCTAAGTGTGAATTCGGGTGCCTAACCTTGTATACATATATAGCTGGATATATGTATATGTGTGAATTATATATAAAACTTGGAATACTGTCTATATACGAAACAATATGTATGGCCACATGAGCCTTAGGCTTGGGCCATTGGGATTGGGATTTGAGTATCAGATGGTAAGGGGGCTCGATTTCAGTTGTGGGTGTAGTTTGTTGCCTACCTATACAGGGACTATATATATTTATATATGTATTGGTGTGTTAGTTTGGGTTGGCAGAGTAGCGTAGTGTTTAGGGTCAAGGAATCTTAGAGAGAGTGTGTAACAGACTTGGATACATGAGTTTATAAGTGGCCAAGGGTGTGTGAGTATCAATACTTGAGTTTAGAGTTGAGAGTAGAGTGTATACATATATAGATGCATACAGGATGGTTGGGTGGCAGAGGTTAGAAAGTGAAGAGGAGATTGTATATATAGCTAGAATTAGTAGTTAGGTAGAAGGATAAGAGGGAGTGTACCCTGCAGGACAGGTGGGTTACTACCTCTGCAGTGGGCTTTGCAAGCAGAGGTATGTGGGATTTCTTCCTTACAGCAAGGCCAGAAAGTGTAAGGGGCAGGGGATGCCTATAACAACAGTGTACATATACTGTATTCCTGGGTGAGTTAGTGATACCCACTTGGGTGTTTGTCTTGTAAGGAATTTATGTGTGAAGTTAATCTAGGTGGTTCTCCACCTGTTTGTTCAAAGGAATAGGGTGTTAGCCTATGATGTGAGGTTGCACTCCAGGGAATCAATATTAAGGGAGAGTTAGTTGTTAGCAACAGTCCTATACTATATGGTATTAGATATAAATATATAAGGGTTCACCTATATACTAGCTAGATAGGTTATGAGATTTCAATATTAGGTGAGATATTATCTATAAGTTTTAGATTATAGGATATATATATTATATGTAGCTATATGTATATACATGTAAATATGGGCATATATAAAGTATTGTCTAGACTATAGGATTTTATGGGGTTGATATGGGTAGGTTATGACTTGAATTAGGATAGCCTAACCTAGATATTGACCAATGGTCTAGTATTGACCTTGGTTGACTGTAGAGTTAACTAAACCTTAAAATTAACCCTCGATAGCCAAGTTTGACCTGTTGACCAAGATAGCCCTGTTGTTGACCATAGTTGACCAGACTAACTAGTTGACCTAGTTGACTTTAGAGTTGACCAGAGTTGACCAAGATTTGACTTTGGTCCGGTTTGACCTAGAATTATGTAGATGCATTGTACACTTCATTTATAACCCCTTTTGTATACATCGTGACCTGTGTTACTCTGTTTAGGACTCATCTACTCTGTCTGGACATATATACTCATCGGATACTCAGGATACCAGGCGAGTACATTCTCTAACCGTTTCATACTTGATAGGATTTATATTTATGCTCTAAAGATGTTGTCACGTTGTTAACACGGATTTGTACTATATGGATCCCTTCATGAGATGTTATGCCCCTCGGAAGCATCGGGTTACAGTATGTCATGTGCGTTTCACTTTCATCATGTACTTCGATGCTTTTACCATTCATGTGCACTCTTGTGATTCATGTACTCTCATGTTTACAAAGCCCTCATGTATACAACCATGTGTACCCATTTATGGGCCTTCATGTGATATCATGTGCAATAACATAATCTGTCTGGATCGTTGTGTATTGACTGGGGTACGGGGGAGTATAAATGGTCATGTGAACAATTCCAAAGTAGTGTAGTCATGTACAAACTTTCATATTTATTATCAAGCCGTTCACATGTCTATCTTGTACTCTACATCACTAGCCACTGTTAGTTCTTTACTTATAGTAGATATTTTTTTACAGTCATCTCTTTTACTTCATATATTTTTCAGCGTTTAATGTATCTTACTCTATAGCATATTTACATATCATGTCATATTATGAACTGCATGAGATGTATTGTGTTCGCTCCCGTCCTGACTAGACCTGTTGAAAATATTACAGATGACATTGAGGAGTTCTTTCCTATATACTATAGAGCAGGCCTAGATGACACATGTGAGCTGGACTCCCAGGAGGATCCAGCACTTGCAGAGGACATTACCCCAGTAGTCTAGGCTACTTAGCTAGACCAGTATCTTACTTATTGTCTTGTCTTATTTTGGATACACTTTGTACTTATTGAGGATTTTGTTATTCTGGATATTGTGGAGTTGTTATCTTAGACACTTAGTTTCTCTCTCTTATTTGTATTTCATTGTGGATTCAGATCTTATCTATCTATCTTATCGTACTTTGTACCTTAGCTGTGATTGAGTTGTACATTTCTATATTGTCCTCCATTCGGAGCGTATACATTGTACAAGTACCTTACTATTGTTAGATGTATGCGACCTAGGACAACGTTCTACCATTGATACTGCGGCGTAGGCTGGACGTACCCACTTCTCGTGCCCCTACTCTGGATGCGGGTCGTGACAAAAAAGCTCCAGAATATGCAAAGTATGCTTCACCAGATATTCAAAAGAAGATGTTAGGCATTTTTGGTAATAGAGTGAGAATTAAGATCCATACAGAAGTTGGGGAGGCAAAATTTTGTATTCTTGTTGATGAAGCAAGAGATGAGCCAATAAAGAGCAGACAACTATAGTTTTGAGATTTGTTGATGGTCATGGTTTTGTGCGAGAGCATTTTTTGATATTGTTTATGTTCCAGATACTGCTGCATTGGCTCTAAAGGAAAATATATCTAAAGTACTTACTTTGTCGGGACTTACATCACAAATCTTTCGATATTTTAAATGCTATGAATATGGCCTCTCTTGCAAAGGAACTCTTGAAGACTTTAAGAGCAGATGGATGGGATTCTCTTTTTATGTAGGTTGAAATATTTTGTAATAAGAATGACATAGATATGCCTAATATGTGTTCTCCTTACAAAGTGGCTACTCGTCGTTCTTCTCAAATCACTGATGGGCACCATTACCACCGATATTTTCAACAATGTTGTTGATTATCAACTACCAGAGTTAAATAAGAGATTTTTCGAAGATACAATGGAACTTCTTACCATCACCTTTGCTTTAGAACCCAGTGATAATTATAAGTCATTTAAAGTTGATGGTATTTGTAGTCTCGTTGAGAAAATTTATCCTCGTGATTTTAGTTTGCAAGAGCTTCGCAATTTGAGATGTCAGCTACAATTCTATGAACTTGATATCCCCAATCATCCAAACTTTTAGAATATGTCCAACATCTCATAATTATGTCGAGGGCAAGTTGAAACAAACAAGTGCAAGAATTACTATCTAATCGATAAACTGATTCGTCTTATACTAACCCTTCATGTTTCCACAGCAACTACAGAACGAGCTTTTTCAGCCATGAAACTTGTTAAATCACCACTTCATAACAAGATGGACAACGAATTTCTAAGAAATTCTATGATCTTTTTTATTGAGAGAGAACGTGATGAAGATATTGATCCCGATTCAAAAATTGATGAATTTGCTTCTATTAAGGATCGTAGGGTAAAATTAATGGATTGTAGGATACAGTGAGTTTGCTTGTATTTGATTCTAAGTTGTATGAAACTATTAACTTTTGGGTAACTTTTGGCTGCATTTGCTTGTATACTCTGTACTGACTGTCCTGAGATTTCAGTAATATTTCAGTTGTACTTTGATAATACACTGTAATGATTGCCCTGAGGCTTGGTTGGCTTTTTTTTCTAAGTTGGCATTATACTATGTATTTGATTCTATTATGTTCTGCTTCAGTTATCTAAAAAATATGCACAATTCAGTCTGGGCTATCAGTTTATAGAAAAGAGCAATATACACAATACAGTTGAAAGAGCAATATGCACAATGTTCTACTTTTTTGGCTTGGTTGGCTTTTTTCTAAAGAAAAGAGCAGTATATACAATTGAGTTGAAGTGTTCTACTTTTTTTGGCTTGGTTGTCTTTTTTCTAAATATGCACAATGTTTTGCTTTTTTCTAATTTGGTATTTCCATTCAGGAAAAGAGCAATATGCACAATTCAGTTTCATTTTTTATGTGATGTATGAAGTTGTTAACAGGGGACCCCCCCCAGTCTGAGCAATATGCACAATTCAGGTTGATATATATACTTAATATTTTCATTAACATAAATTGTTTCATGCATGCATATCCTCTCTATATTGCTTACTATGATGAAGAATGGGAGTTCCTGTTCATGATGAAAAGTGAGTTCTTCATATATTCTCTCTTTGTTTCAGTATGCTATTTGAGCTACTTGTGCTATCAGGACTGCAAGTCGGTCTTGATCGGACAACAATCCTGAAGAAGCATGATGCTTGAAATGAGCTAGGCTAAAACTGTTTTTTTTGGGTCAGGTCAGCCTTTGCTAGATTTGATGCAGAAGTAGTTGACATCTTCTTCCATCAACACGCATTATGGGATGGATTTGGGGAAGGTTCGAGGAGTTGTGGACAACTCTAACAGAATTCTCGGGGTATCTCTACTGTCTTTTGTCATAATATTCTTCTATTTTAGAATTCTAATATGTACACAAAAATGTTTATATATATATATATATATATATATATATATATATATATATATATATATATATATATATATATTTAATCAAACAGACATTTTATTAAAAATAAAAGGGAGCTCGTAGAGAGCATTACAGACGTCAGCAGGACCATAAAACACAAAACGGATCCTGCTGTACAAGGTAGAAGAATAACAAAAGTGTAGCATCTAGAATTTCGAAATTTCAAAACAAGAGTTTGAAATTTCAAAATTCAGAAAGCATTACCGACGTGTGCGAATGGATTATTTTTGGATGACTTATTATATTACTGAGTTAGTTGTCAGTCTAACCAACTATTTGGAATAGCAGCTATGGGCATGTGGATTGCACATGCAAGTTTAAATCAGTGAGAATTATGCAAGCTCATGTATTCACTTATTCATTTGAGATATTGTGTTTTTACAATACTCCACAGAATCATTCTTAACATATACCTAAAGTTTAGCCCCCCTCAACTTTAGAGGCTCGCCGAGTGACCCTTGTGATTACCGGGGAGATAGATAATTGCCCTGGCTGGATGACGGAAGATCGGTAGATCGAGCCACATGGACGTATTATTCCTTTTATTTAAAAAAAATGGAAGTTGGTGGTATTGGATCCAAAAGTTATGCAATACAGCGTGTACAAAGTCCTGAGCGTTAGGTCGGACATCTCAGAAGAAAACAAATCAAAAACAAAAAAAAATAACAAAAAAGACTGGAAAAATGATTTGCCCGAGCAAACTTTAGTTTCCTCTCATGCTCCCAAAGTCCTCTTCTTTTCTTCCCATCTTTTCAACTTTCTCGTTTGCAAACAAGTCTCTCTCTCTCTCTCTCTAATATAGTGTTGGGAACGAAGCGCGAAAACCGTTCCCCCAAACCAGAAAGTCATGCGAGAGAACCGAGCAAAAGCACACAAACCAAAAATGCCAAACACAATCGCAGACACAAAGATTTTTGACGTGGAAAACCCTTGCAGGAAAAACCACGGGACGACCGGAGTCCAACCCTGAAGAACCTCCACTAGTGGAATAAAGAGAATACACCCTCTACAAGCTCCTCCCGATCCAACACGGATCACCACAACTCACTTGAAAGAAGAAATTTTTTGATTACGGACTCCGAAGAACAAGAGATGCCGAAAAATTATTCGAAGCAATCTCTCCTTCACAATAGTCCTTAATCCTCTCTCTCTCTCAAAGATTGTAAAACACTCTTTGTTTTGAGATGATTTTACAACTAGCATGCATCACCCTTTTATAAGCCCTTGGTAACCCATACATGGAAGGCCAATATATATGGAAACTTCCAATATAAATCAATCATATATTTAATAGAAATCCAATCATAATTAGCTTACCATAATTGAAAACCCAATAATATGGAAAGCTACTATATGAAGGGTCCAATCATAAATATATAATCAAAGTAAATATGGAAATCCAATCATATATTTCCTTACCATATATGTACCAAAATAAAATCCATGCACTCCCCAAGCTTCTCCGACACATGGATGGCGCCCGTCGCTCTCCGGGGTATTCTCCACATTGGTGGGAACCCCACCCACTCCAACAAATCTCCCCCTTCATAACTATGTGGAGAAGGTCGTCATCCCGACGATCTGCCTGCAGTACTCAAACTTCCCCCTCGGAAGAACCTTCGTGAGCATGTCCGCTCCATTGTCATCAGTATGAACCTTCTCAAGCGCCGCATCCTTCTTCTCAACCACATCCCGTATCCAATGATACCGAGTCTCGATGTGCTTGGACCGACTATGAAATGTCTGGTTCTTCACAAGGTGAATAGCACTTTGACTGTCGCAAAGCAAAGTATACTGCTCTTGCTTCAGTCCTATTTCTTGTAGCAGCTTCTTCATCCACAGCAACTCTGTGCAAGTCTCCGTCGCCGTAATGTACTCTGCCTCTGTCGTCGACAAGGCAACACACTTCTGCAACCACGACTGCCACGATACCGCTCCTCCAGCAAACATTATCACATAGCCCGAAGTCGATCGCCTCGTGTCTACATCTCCAGCCATATCAGTGTTAGTATACCCAACCAGCTTTTGCTCGTCACCACCAAAAGAAAGTCTCCAATCGGCAGTGCCCTAAAGGTATCGTAGAATCTACTTGACCGCACTCCAATGTACCCTTCCAGGATTTGAAAGGTACCTGCTAACTGTGCCAACTGCATGAGCGATGTCTGGCCTCGTACACACCATAGCATACATAAGACTTCCCACAGCTGAGGCATATGTAACCCGCTCCATATCTTCCTTTTCGTCCTCGGTAGATGGACACTGCTCCTAAGTGAGCTTAAAGTGAGCTGCAAGGGGACAACTCACTTTCTTCGACCCGTCCATACCGAAGCGCTGAAGTACCCGGTGAATGTACTTCTTTTGGGACAAATGTAGCAGCTTGGACTCTCTCTCTCGGCTGATCTCCATCTCAAGAATAGTCTTCGCTGTGCCCAAATCCTTCATAGAGAAGGCCGTGCCCAGTTGGCGCTTCAACTCCGCTATCCTATTGGCATTCCGACCCACTAATAGCATATAATCTACATAGAGCAATAAAATAATGAAATCATCCTCGGCAAAATACCTCACAAATGCACAATGGTTCGACGTCGTCCGTGCATAACCATGCTCCTCCATAAACGACTCGAACTTCCTGTACCACTGCCTCGGAGCCTGCTTCAGACCATACAAGCTCTTTCTCAACCGGCAGACCAAATGTGACTTGCCCTTCTCACAGAATCCCTCTGGCTGCTCCATGTACAACTCCTCATCAAGATCACCGTGGAGGAATATCGTCTTTACGTCTATCTGCTCGACCTCCATGTCGAGACTGGCTGCTAATGCTAGCACCACCCGAATAGACGAATGCTTGACGACAGGCAAAAAGATCTCATCATAATCTACGCCTTTCCGCTAACTGTAGCCTTTGACTACCTGCCTCGCTTTGTATCGAGGGTGAGTAGCATCATCTGTCTGCTTCACTCTAAACACCCATCGATTCTTCAAAGCCTTCTTGTCCTTTGGCAACCGCACCAGCTCATAAGTGGAATTAGTGTACAAGGAACTCATCTCCTCCTGCATGGCCTCCATCTACTCCTGCCTGTGTTCGTCTTCCATAGCCTCTGCAAAGCTTTTGGCTCTCTTCCGTCAGTCAATAGCACATACTCATCCGGTAAGTAACTCGTAGATGGTCGACGATCTCTGTCGCTCCTTCTCAGTGGAGCCACTGGTGCTGGCTATATACCAACATCCTCCTCCCTTCAGGAACTGCCTCCCCGGCATGCTCATCCTCCTGAGGGACACCCTGACCACCATCAGCAGGCTGATGATCAAGGTTGGGAGCAAATCCATGTACTGGCTCTCCCATAATGGGATCCTCTGCGATGTCCTTTAAAAATTGCTCGAAGCGAAATTACTCTAACTCAGGCAATTCCTCAGCCTCAGAAGGCATCTCGGAATCCTGAGTGTTGGTCATGGTCTGATCCTTGACGAACACCACGTCCCTGCTTCTGTAGAGCTTTCTTCCCACCGGGTCGTAGAGTCTGTAGCCAAACTCATCCCGACCGTAACCGACAAAGACGCATCGCCTCGTCTTCGGCTCAAGTTTGGTCCTCTCGTCCTTCGGTACATGTACGAAGGCCTTACAGCCAAACACTCGCAGGTGATTGTATGACGGCTCTTTGCCGTACCATAATTTGTCAGGCACATCCCCCTGCAAAGGAGCACTAGGAGACAAATTAATAACATAAGCGGCTGTGAGAAGAGCCTCACCCCAATAACTACCCGGCAAGTTTGCTTCTGACAGCAAATACCGCACCCTCTCCATCAGTGTCCTGTTCATGCGCTCCGCTACACCATTGATCTGAGGTGTCTTTGGCGGAGTCTTCTAGTGTCGTATTCCCTGCTCTCTGCAATAAGCATCAAAGGGACCGATATATTCGCCGTCATGGTCGGACCGAACACACAATAACTTCTTGTCCGTCCCTCTTTCAACAGAGGCCTGAAACTCTTTAAAAGTAGGCAGCACCTGATCCATGGTCTTTAAGGCATAGACCCAAACCTTCCTGGAACAGTCATCAATAAAAGTTACAAAGTAAGAAGCACCACCAATAGATTTTACCTTCATAGGACCGCAGACATCCGAGTGAATCAACTCGAGTAACGCCGGCTTCCTTGAACTTGGGTGACTTTGGAAAGACACCCTATTTTGCTTCCTAGCTAAGCAGTGCGTGCACTTCTCCAACTTTGTAGACTTGAGCCCTGGAATCACCTTCCTGTTCACCAAGTAGCTCATCCCCTTCTCGCTGATATGGCCGAGCCGCCTGTGCCATAACTCGGTAGACGCATCACTGACTGCGTTCACCTCCTGTGCCCCCTGTGCGCTTCCCTCCATATAGTAGAGACCGAACTTCTTGCTTCCTCTAGCAATCACCATCGAACCTCTGGAAAGCTTCCACTGACTATTTCCGAAGAGACTGAAGAATCCCTCATCATCCAACCTTCCAACCGATACCAGGTTGAAACGGATATCAGGGACATGACGAACATCTTTGAGAACAAGAACTGCACCCGTCATCGTCCTCAAATGTATATCTCTAATGGCAACCGCCTTTGACACATCTCCACTGCCCATCTTCAATCACTCCACAGTCGCCTGTCGTGTAAGTGGCAAATAGTGCCCTGTTGTGAGATACCTGCGCTGAAGCCCCTGAGTCCACCAGCCAAGAATTGTTATCACAGGTGAGGTTTGTGATAACCTCATCACCTACGATGATCACATCGCCTCCATGTATCGAAGTCGTCGCTGTAGTGTTCTCATCTTGCTTTCCCTTGTCGTCCTATCTTTTCTCTCTTCCAAGCGAAACAGTTCCGCTTAATGTGGCCCTTCTTGCCACAATGGTAACTACTCCGAGTCCTCGTACCGACCCTTGGACTTCCCCCTGCTCTTGTTTCTGTCACCACGTGGACCCCTGCTTTTGTCCCTTCCGCGGCTCTCCGAAACTAGTGCCTCTGAGTGATAGGATGTGGATGAAGTGCCCTGAGAACGTCTCCACATCTCTTCATTCAGTACCCCGCTCTTGGCAAACTCCAGACTGACCACGCCTTCCGGAGCAGAAGCGATCATAGATACTCGTACGGTCTCCCACGAGTCTGGCAATGTACATAGCAACCAAAGTCCTTGAACATCGTCGTCAAACTTGACTCCCATCGAGGATAACTGGTCCACCACGCCCTGGAACTCACTCAAGTGATCCGTAATGGATGCACCATCTTTGTACCGCAGACCCCTCATCGTCCGGATCAGGAATAATTTGTTTACCCCGGTCTTTTTTGCGTACAAAGATTCCAGCTTCTCTCCACAACGTCTTTGCATGCTCAATATTGGCAACGTGGTTGTACACGTTCTTGTCAACGAACTGCCGCATGTACCCACACACCTGTATATGCTCGAAGTTCCAGTCCTCATCGGATTTGTCACTGGGCTTCTCGGATGCAAATACTGAAAGATGCAGCTTCTTGACGAACAGCAAATCCTTCATCTTGCTCCGCCAATAATGGTAGTTGGTACCGTTCAGGTTCACCATGCGCACCGACTTCACGTCCATCTCTGCTTCCTGGTTTGACTGTCAACTCCTGACACTTCTTTGATCCCAAAGCTCTGATACCACTCTGTTGGAACGAAGCGCGGAAAACCGTTCCCCCAAACCAGAAAGTCCTACGAGAGGACCGAGCAAAAGCACACAAACTTAAAAATGCCAAACACAATCGCAGACACAAAGATTTTTGACGTGGAAAACCCTTACGGGAAAAACCATGGGACGATCGGAGTCCAACCCTGAAGAACCTCCACTAATGGAATAAAGGGAATACACCCTCTACAAGCTCCTCCCGATCCAACACGGATCACCACAACTCACTTGAAAAAAGAAAATTTTTGATTGCGGACTCCGAAGAACATGAGATGCCGAAAAATTATTCGAAGCAATCTCTCCTTCACAATAGTCCCTCTCTCTCTCAAAGATTGTAAAGCACTCTTTGTTTTGAGATGATTTTACAACTAGCATGCATCACCCTTTTATAAGCCCTTGGTAACCCATACATGGAAGGCCAATATATATGGAAACTTCCAATATAAATCAATCATATATTTAATGGAAATCCAATCATAATTAGCTTACCATAATTGGAAACCCAATAATATGGAAAGCTACTATATGAAGGGTCCAATCATAAATATATAATCAAAGTAAAGATGGAAATCCAATCATATATTTCCTTACCATATATGTACCAAAATAAAATCCATGCACTCCCCAAGCTTCTTCGACACACGGATGGCGCTCGTCACTCTCTGGAGTATTCTCCACATAGGTGGGAACCCCACCCACTCCAACATATAGAATAAATATTTCATTAACAATTGGAATTTGTTAATCACGTTCTTTCTTTTTCCATTGCATGTACACATCTAAACTCATTTTTTATGGAACTCAGAGAATTTTTTTGTCACCCTCTATATTTAGTCACCTTGTTTGGTTTGCATAATTATAACATTGGAAAAGAAAAAACATTCATTTTTTATTTTCCAATGTCAAAGTAATCGAGAAGTAAAGAAAAATAATTTCCAATGAATTTTTTTTAATATTTTATTGCTCAAAGATTTATCTCTCTAAATTAGATATGATCATATTAGATTTTTTTTTCATTTTCAGTTTAGCTGATAAATACATGATTGGTTTGGTGATGATATCTATGATTCTTTATGATAGGTATTCTTTTTCCACTTTTAGCAAGTCATAAATTTGGTTTCCAATACGTGAATGGATGTGAGTCTCCCCGTGTTGATCACAAGTTCAATGCACTCTCGACTAGGACCGTCGGTTGCAGCCACTATATGGGTTCAAAGTGTTGTTTAGTTCCAAAATTTGAAGGCTTGGAAATAATTTTTCGATTTCTTACCAAATTCTTGATAAATTTGAAATTGAGAATTGAAGACAATATGAGAGTTTTAGTTTTCTATAATTGTACAAAAGTAAACCCAATGCACCTTAGGAAAATTGCTTTCTGAACATGTTGATTGGACGCAAAAATTATAATTATTTTATGTTAATATTTCAATGGCATCTACTGAATTTAAGTAACATTACTATCATAAAATTAATGAAAGAGTATTTCTAAAAAAATAATAGTGTTTTCAACAACACGTTTCAAATTTCTCTCATATTCTATTCTTACCAAATTCGGGTGATTACAATTAAAGTTCATGGATTATGAAGGAATGAGAGATAACACTAATTAAAATAAAAATAGAAAGTAGTGGAGATATGATTAGCAATTTGTGGGGGGGGGGGGGGTTATAAATACAAATATCTCAAAACGTAAAAAACGACAAAAACAAAAATGAACTAAAATGAAAAAAAAAACGTTTAAAAAAACTATTTTATAAAAAATTGCCGAACTCGAGTGACCCTTGTGATTACCGAAGAGAGGCATAATTGCCCTGGCTGCATGGCGGAAGATCGGTGGATCGAGTCACATGGACGTATTATTCGTTCTATTTATAAAAAAATATGAAAGTTGGTGGTAATGAGACCAAAAGTCATGCAATGTAGCGTGTATAAAAATCCTGAGCGTTAGGTCGGACATCTCAGAAAAAAAAATCAAAAAAAAACGAACGAAAAAATACTGGAAAAAAGATTTGCCCGGGCAAACTTTAGTTTCCTCTCATGCTCCAAAAGTCCTCTTCTTTTCTTCCCATCTTTTCAACTTTTTCGTTTGCAAACAAGTCGTCCTCTCTCTCTCTCTCTCTCTATATATATATATATTTTTTTTTTCCAACATATATATATATATATATATAATATATGTTGGAATTATTCAATAATTAAGGGGCCACACATGTAAAATTAATTGTGTTTGGGCTATCCAAATAATTAAGCCAAATTAAAGTGGTCTATTTGGAAATTGGCTTAAGGGTATAATAGTCATGGAATTAATGTGTAGATACCGGAGATAGTTCTAATTTGATGAGGGGCCAAATTAGAAATATCAACACATATATAAATATGTGTATTCATTAGGGTTATGGTCCCCAACTTATACGGCCACCAAAGAGAAGGTTCTCTCTTTTTCTCTTCTGCATCCCCATCAAAAGAAAGAGAGGGACAAAGGATTCGGATTCACCTTTGTCATTAAGGGTCGTAGCAAGTTGGAAGATCGAACCCAATAAAGAGACGATCGCTTCAACATCCATCAAGTCGAGCAATGGATTCAGGTACGCTTCCGCAATCAATTTAATTTATGTTCTTCATCTCATGAATCGACATGGTACAATAAATATCTAACAAGTGGTATCAGAGCCTCCTTGTTTGATTTATGAGTTTGAAGTTTACATATTCAATTTTGTTGGTGTTCAGAAACCCTAGATCGTTAAATCAGAATTAATTTAGGGGTTCCAATTGCTAGATTAATTTATTTTAATGATCCACATGTTTTACTCAGCTATTCCGGATCCGAATATGGGTATTCGGATTTCTAATATGAGGTTTCTATGGTATTTTTTGCATATTTGTTTATTTCTCTGCTTGCAAATAACAATGGTTTTCCTTCGATTATATGTGTAAGTGGAAAATATTAAAAATGATGACCAAGAAATACTAAGTTGTCAATGATCATTATATGTGCAGTAGTTATTTTATTTTTTTGTAGTTTATATCTTTCCATGATCATTATCAATGACTATGTTGTCGATGAAGATGAGTAACTATTTTGGAGCCAGAAATACTAAGAGCCTGGCTGCATGTGAAGGAATCAAGGTGATTTAAATTTGTCATAAGTACTACTATTGTAATCTCTTTGGAGTTGTACATGATCATAGAAAAATGTTTAATATGTATACTATCAGTGTTGTTTTGACCAGCAGAGCCATTTCCCAGAAAGATACAGCAGAATTGAGGGCCTTACAATATCTGTTGGAATTTAGTTTCCAATAAATTTATGTTCTAAGTCATATATTTGATATAATCTATTGACGTACATATCTTCAGCATATTATTTTAATATAATCTTTATGGATTATTTGAAGCAATCTATTGGTCCATATCTTCAGTAAAATATTACGTGAATTTTATTATGTTGACAATGCTCAGTTTAGTCAAATTAAGAATATTTGTTTGAATCATGTAAAGAGATTCATATGCTTATGATTATCTTATTTAAGTTATAATATTTTAAATATGCATGTGCATGAGGATTTATGATTATTTAATTCAAATAAGCATAAAGATTTGGACATGATTCAGTTTTGTAAGATTTAGTCAACATTCAATTTTTTTGTACCTTTTGAGACTAGCAATAGTTGTCTAATATTCTGAATAGACTCATTGAAACAAGATGTCGCCAAAGTGACCTCTCTTGCATAGATAGTCTATGAGGGATGTCAGATGTTTGTGTGTGTATATTCATGCGAGTATTAGCCGGCAAAAAGGAAGGTTAATACTTGGCCGAATTGCATACATACTTGTGGTGATAAATGTGTGACAATTATACGGTTTATATGTGAATAATAACCGATCCAAAGATAGGCTTATTATTTGACATGACATATTGTCAACGTTTGATCATTACACCAAGAATACCGCTTGCAGTTAATATCACTGTCCAAAGACTTTATATTAATGATGTACTAGGTACCTTGAGATGGGATTCACCATTATTTGAATTTGTTTGACTATATTTTACGCTTTGGTTATTTGTTAGAGCATGTTTGTTTTTTGTTGCTTTATTCTCTTACAGTTAATGTTGTTAAAATATCTGTCAATAAGATTTTAATTTTCATGTTTAATGGGATAAACTTTAAGGGCAAAAAGAAATGAATACAGTAGCTGCTAAGGGTCCAAATCAAAAGAAACAACAATATAAAACTAAGGGTTGTTCTTTTGTGATAAGACATGACACATAAGGAAGAAATGTACAAAGTACCATGCATGGCGTATAAAGAAAAGTATATTTCTAAATTTGATCTATTCTGAGGTTAATTTAGATTTAGTACCAAGAAACTCATGGTAGTTAGATTCTAGTGGGACTACTCACATTAATGTTTTTGGCAAGGTTGCCTGAGTTACCGAAATTCAATTGATGGTGAAAGATACATCTATGTGGGTGACGGCAATTCGGTAGAAGTGAAAGCAATAGGACATTTTAGGTTATTTTTAGGAACCGATTATATTTGAATTTGATAGACACTTTTATTGTAGCGTCTTTTAGACGAAATTCAGTTTCAGTTTCCTTAATGGACAAATCTGGTTATCATTGTTCATTTGGAAATAATAAGTTTAGTCTATCTTTAAATCCAAATATTATTGGTAATGGTTCCTTTAAGATTTATGATCGCCTATATTCAGTTAAAACTATTACAGCTTAAATGAAACCTTACAAGTGGAGTCATGTGGTACTAAACACAAAATTAACAATAAATATTTTTAGCCTCATTATGACATAAGCGATTAGGTCACATCTCTAGAAATAGAGTTGAACGACTTGTGTCTGATGAGATTTGGATTTTATTGACTTTATAGACTTTAATGTCTATATTAATGTGTAAAGGAAATACAGACCAAAGTTTAACTGTAAGTAGCTACTTTATTGGCTATGCTGACAAATCAAGGGGTTAATAATTATACGATCCCACACAAAAGAAATTTTTGAGACGAGAAGTGAAATAGTTTTTGAGGATGTTGAGTTTGGAGGAGAAATAAAGTCAGGATCATCATCTTTGAGAAGGAATCAATTACGATTCCTACTATCACTTTTGACGATGTGCAGGATTATATATCTGTCATGATCAAGAAGTGAATTCGGAGTCTCAATAAGACAATGTCGAATTACCTCTATAAGTCATTGTTGAGATACCTTAACAACGAACGTAGTGGCACCCCATTCAAGATAAGGTAATTATTCCTAAGGAACAAACTCAACAACCTCAACAACCGGTAATATTAAGATGGTCCATCAGAGAAAGGAGAAATATAATTTCGAATAATATTGTCATATTTCTCTAGGAACGTGAGGAAGACGGTGGATACTAGAAGATGATATAATCAACTTCCGTCAGGCCATAGGAAAGTTCCAGTTCTCAAAGTGGATTGATACAATAAATAAGGAGTATAAGTTCATGCAAGACAATAAAGTTTAAGAATTTGTCTCATTACCAAAAGGTATGAAATCCTATTGGTTGCAAACGGACATTTAGAACCAAGAAGGATTCGAAGGGTCATGTGGAGAGGTATAAAGTATGTCTTGTAACTAGTGACTTTACTCAAAATTTTGGGATTGATTTTAAAGAGTTTTTTTTTCTCTTCGGTATCTTTGATAAACTCTTTAAAACAATCATAGCACATGCTGCACATTTTGATCTTGAATTACATTAAATAGGATGTCAAAACGACTATTTCTCAATGGTAACATTGATGAAACAGTTTATATGGTGCAACCAGAAAACTTTGTGTCGAAAGACCCAAAGAATATAGTTTGCAAATTGATAAAATCTATTTATGAACTCAAGCAAGCTTCTAGTCAAAGGTACTTCAAGTGATTATCTCGTTTGGTTTTGAGATGAACACTGTTGAAGATTATGTGTATCACAAGTTCAGTGGGAGTAGGAATAATTTTTTGGTTTTGTATATTGATTAAAGTATTCAATGCAAACCAGGTGACACCTCTCGTTAAATGAGACAAATTCGGTTTCAATCAAGTGCCCTAAGGTTAGCCTTAAAATTAAGAAAATACAATAGATTTTTCCTGCATAATGAGTTGTAGGGAGTCTAATGTATGCTCAAGTATGTATGCGTCAGGATATTGCATAAATATTAGGATGTTAGGCAGATATTTAAACAAATATGGATGGATCATTGGATAGCAGTCAAACTACTAAGTAATTAATAGAGAACATGAAATTATATGCTCTTTGTAGGAGATAGGATAATTCTGGAGATCATAAGGTATTCCAACTCCGATTTTGTTGGATGCCAACACAGCAGGAGATCCACATCAGGTTATGCTGACTAATGGAGGTATATTTGGGTGAATGTCAAACATGCACTCATAATTTCTTCCACCATGAGAGCAAGATTTATAACATGCTGTGGGGTATCTATTCAGAGAATATGGTTGCGAAATTGTCACATGGCTGTGCCTACAGTACGGTGTTGAAATGACCACATAAAATTATGGTGTGACAATAAATCAGCAGTACTGTATTCCAATAACAACAGAAACTTAGTATAAGTCAAGGATATTGACATAAAGTTTCTAGTTGTGAAGGAAAGAATTCATAATGGTTATAGTGTCCATATAGTACATTAGGAAAAACTCCATGTTAGCGGATCCGCTCACAAAAGCATTATCACCCAGGGTCTTTCATGAGCATACTGCTCATATTGGTGTTAACTAAGAATATGGCAATATAGTGAGAGTTTGTATTTTATGAATTTAGATGCTATTTGGTTTTGGACACATTTATGTATTAAAGTATTTTGGATATTTATCTGATCAGATATATGGAAATGCAGTTCATTCTGTTTTCATTATATTAAAGTATTGATCTCATTAAAGTTAAGGAGGACCAGTTGGAAATAGACATGTATTGATCATATTGCGTGTAATTTCCATGCTACGCATCTATGATTGATCTATGTTGTTTAGCTATATTGGTATATGTGACCATTGATGGTTTAGTTACGCTATATGTGACGAATGCCGCTTTGATCCTATGTTGATATAGTTAATAGACGAGATTGTCCGGATATACCCTAAGGATTAAGATAGCAATTTATGATCTCACTAAGGTTAACACAATTATTACGTTACGCCCAGTGGGAGATTGTTGGAATTATTCAATAATTAAGGGGCCACACATGTAAAATTAATTGTGTTTGGGCTATCTAAATAATTAAGCCAAATTAAAGTGGTCTATTTGGAAATTGGCTTAAGGGTATAATAGTCATGGAATTAATGTGTAGATACCGGAGATAATTCTAATTTGATGAGGGGCCAAATTAGAAATATCAACACATATATAAATATGTGTATTCATTAGGGTTATGGTCCCCAACTTATACGGCCACCAAAGAGAAGGTTCTCTCTTTTTCTCTTATGCATCCCCATCAACAGAAAGAGAGGGACAAAGGATTCGGATTCACCTTTGTCATTAAGGGTCGTAGCAAGTTGGAAGATCGAACCCAATAAAGAGACGATCGCTTCAACATCCATCAAGTCGAGCAATGGATTCAGGTACGCTTCCGCAATCAATTTAATTTATGTTCTTCATCTCATGAATCGATAGGATACAATAAATATCTAACAATATATATATATAATGTAGAATAAATATTTCATTAACAATGGAATTTGTTAATCACGTTCTTTCTTTTTCCATTGCATGTACACATCTAAACTCAATTTTTTGGAACTCATGGATTTTTTTTGTCACTCTCTATACTTAGATCACCTTATTTGGTTTGCAGAATTACGACATTGGAAAATAAAAGGTATTTTTTTCTATGTTTGAATGTCAAAGGAAGGAAGACGTACAGAAAAATGATTTCTAGTGGAAAAAAAATTATATTTTCTTGCTCAAAGATTTATATCTCTAAATTTAGATATGATCATATTAGATTTTTTTTACTTTTTCCATTTTCAGTTTAGTTGATAAATACATGATTGGTTTGGTGATGATATCTATGATTCTTTATGATATGTATTCTTTTTCCACTTTTATCAAGTCATAAATTTGGTTTCCAATACGTGAATGGATGGGAGTCTCTCCGTGTTCATTACAAGTTCAATGCACTCTCGACTAGGACCATCGGTTGCAGCCATTATATGGGTCCATAGTGGTGTTTTATTTTTTTTACTTAAAGGTAACCATTTTATTAATCAGTAGAGTGTAAAGAGGATACATCAGAAGAAAAATCCTCAGCTAGAAGCTGGTTAAGGAAGCTAGGAGGGGAATGATAAATGCCGTAACTCTTGCTTAGCAAACTATGTTTTGCCAAGGTATCAACTGCTCTAATACCGGTCTTTCTCACATATATGAAGTCTAGAGCAAGCGTTGAGGATATGGTATCTTTGATGGATTGGGTTAAGCCGATCAATCGCCATGGGATTAACTCATTCGCCCCCTTGAAGATCCTATGCGCGATCAAAGAATCACCTTCAATTATTATATTGTTCCCTTCAAATTGCTCAGCCAATTGGATACCCACTCTAATGGCATGCAGTTCAGCCTGCAAGCTATAGTCGATCGAGTGTGGTTGCGATGAATGCCAAGTAAGTGCTGCCTTGAACGTGCCGAGTGAATCTCTAGCTATGGCTTCCGCGGCTAGTGAAGATTCATCAGTAGTCCCATCAACGTTGATTTTATTAGCTCCGTCTTCAGGGGGTTTCCAGCTTGCTATCATACTGCTTGTATTTCTTAGATCTTGTATCGTGTCAAGTCTGTCTCTACATCCTCCATGATGGTTATTGAGTAAGGCGATGGCTGTCCCGATAATCCGTTGTGGACTTGGGCCAATATGTTGGAATATACATGATCCTCTAGCCTTCCAAATATACCACAAAAGGTTTGCCCCTATTCGGAAGGCCTCATGAGCCTGGGGGTTTGTGAGCCATCCCACCAGCAGCTGGGAGATAGAGTCTCTATCACTTATTCTGAGCCCTAAAGGACTAATGTACCAGCTTTCCCGCGCGACTTGGCAATATAGGAAAAGATGATTGGTGTCTTCCGCATGAAGTAGACAAAAAGGGCATAATGGGCTTACACTGGGCATTCGCCTGTTGATAGCAGCCAATAGCGGGAGACATTCATTAAGCAGCCTCCATATAAAGAATATGACTCGTGGAGACATACAGTCCATTTTCCAGAGATGCATTCTAGTGTTTTCCTTCCATCATATCAGAAGAAGAGGTAGGGGTCTGTCTACGTATAGACTCATATAGTGATTTCGTAGAGAAACTTCTATTTTTTGTGCACGTCCAAATGAGCTTTTCTGGTCCGTCTTCCCTTCGGATATTAATAATTTTTCGATTTC
Source organism: Iris pallida (assembly GCA_029216955.1). NCBI lineage: Eukaryota > Viridiplantae > Streptophyta > Magnoliopsida > Asparagales > Iridaceae > Iris > Iris pallida. Next base: position 7,002,840 of record JANAVB010009196.1, read on the forward strand.
TAACCAAATTCTTGATAAATTTGAAATTGAGAATTAAAGAAAATATGAGAGCTTTATTTTTCTATAATTGTACAAAAGTAAAACCCAATGCACCTTAAGAAAATTGCTTTCTGAACATGTTGATTGGACGCAAAAATTACAATTATTTTACGTTAATATTTCAATGGCATCTAATGAATTTAAGTAACATTACCATTATGAAATTAATGAAAGAGTATTGCTAAAAAATAATAGTGTTTTCAACTTCAACACTTTTCAAATTTCTCTCATATTTTATTTACTTAACTATCCCTCTTAATATTAATGGTCATTTTAATTAATACATTTTAAGCAAAAGTATAATCGAAAAAAAATCTTCCAAGATGAAAAATAGGAGATTAATTTGAAATGTTTATTTTATATTTTTATTATATATATTTTATATTTTAATTAGAATTTGTTATATATTTGATCATATATTAATTATAATTAGTTATGAATATATTTCTACTTTTCATAAAGAGTCTTGAAAACGGTTAGTTGCGTAATATTATCTAACTATAACCAAATATCTCTTCTAACTCATGTGGTTAAGGTGGTAGGTATTCTCTTTGTTTGGCTGAGTTTGGATCCCCATAGTGTTATCTATATCAAATTAATTTTTTTCCAACAATTTTGTTATGTTAATATTAATTTTTCTAAATAATTAATTGATGATATGCATAAGGCTTAGATGGCTCACTTTTGAGCCGTTTTGAAGCCTCATTATGTTATGGAAGACTAGTAAATGCACGTGCTTTGCACGTATAATAAGAAATATTATCCAATTATAGTAAAATATTGAAGCGTCATTATATTATGAAAGATTAGTGCACTAAATGATATCTCTTGTTCTGTAGCATGTACCGACATTCTCCACATGTGAGAAATTGACGGAACTCGAGTTCGTCGACCCAACACGACGAAAGTAATCAGTATCCGTCGATTTTCACCGTATCGATATTTTAGTTGAATATTGGGATATTTGTTGAATATTGGGATAGAGAAGTTACACATAAGTACGTTTCTATCTATACTCATCGTTTTTTTCCAATCTAGATAGCACAAATTATATTTTACTTAACAAAATTTTTGTTTAGAGCATCAATATTACCGTAAATTACAGAGAAAGAAATAAGTTTAGCAAATTTGCTATCGGAGAACTGAAACTGCCCTTAGTGAGATGTTTAAGTTCTATCAAATTTTAAAATAATATCAAACCGAAAATGCCCTTAGTAAGAATGTTTTCAATTTTATTTAATTTTTTCGCACAGTGTGAGAAAAAGCAAACAAAAAACCAAAGAAAAGACATTTCATTCCAAAATGCCCTTACTAAGGGTGTTTGAATTTATTTTAATGAAAATTATTTAAAAAACCCATAATATGGGTGTTTTCAAAGATTATTTTATTGTTATTTTATGGTTCTGATTGGTATGGTTCAAGCCCAAGCCAAAGTCCTATTTACTTTGTGGTCCAAGTTTGGTTCGGATTGGTATGGTTCAAGCCCAAAACCAAATTGGCAAGCTTTTTATTGGTTTAAATCATTAGTTTCTTTTATTAATAACAATAAAAAACACACATAAATAAATAAATCATAAACATGTTTCATTGTTACTTGCTACTCAAAAAATGGTGTTTGAACTCTGTTCGATTAGATACTCGAAATAATCGAGCTCGGCTAGTTTTAGCCTACGAGTTTGGATGAACACTATTCGAGCTCGATTCAAAGTCTCATTTAATTTTTGGTCTAAGTTTGGTTCGGTTTGATGCTGTTGGTTTGTCGATTGATGCAGCGTGATAGTAGAACAGGCTTACCTTCGTGCTTGGCAATGGCCAAGTCGATCGGTGATGACGTTAACTGGACCACCGTTGCTTAGAGAAGGTGCCACAAAAATTCTGACAGATGGCCTTATGAGGGGTCCGCACAAAGGTTGCTTAAAAACCTCAAGTGAGGGTTTTCGAATCCACGGAACAGTCGAGTCCATGACCAAGAAAGAAGAGATTAAATCTCAGAACTTAAATAATAATTTTATTGATTAAAATGTTGCTACCTAAATGCATACATATGGTTGTTTCAACACAAAAAGATTCCAAAAATGTAGAATCTTTGTATTATTGTAAAGAAAGAGTACAACAAGAATTTTAAACAAGAATTTCGAGTACAATAGAATTTGGGGATTGGGACAATGGAGATTAAGTCTACCTTGACTTCTTTACTCCGTTGACAATCTGATGCAGAAGTTATTGAAGCTTGATGGTTGATGAACTCTCGGTAGCAAAGAGAACTTTATCACTGAAAGCTCTCTCTTTCTCTCTAAAAGTTCTTAGCAAAGAAGCATTATACGTAGTCTTTCCTTGTGTTTGTTCTGTCTCCTCTTGTACCGAGGAAGAAACTGTCCTCTATTTATAGCTTTTCTTTACTGGAATAGCCATATGCATATGTGCAAAAATATATTGTCTTCTGCCTCAGAGATGCATGGAATTGGGTAGGCGCATGGGCCTTAGTGGTTAGTGGAGAGCAAACGTGTTCGAGAATCACGTATAGCTCTCCACGTGTTTTGAGATATGCTGCACGAAATACTGTCCGCTGTCAACACACGATCTGTTTAGTAGTGGATCGACCATGCGTCTAATTACTTTAAACACATAGCATTTGATTGCTTACTGTAAACAATAACTTTTCCTTGGATAACTATGTGTCAATGAAAACTTGAACGCATAACTCTTCAATTGCTTACTACAGAATACTATTCTAGAAGTAGACGCATACAACAATTGCTTCCTTCACAGCTGACAAAGTGTAATAATGAAGGTGAGGTAGTTACTGACGTTTTTCTCGTAGTCTGAATACTGCACACTGCTCGAGGTTTGTCTTTTCACACAAAAGACAAAAAAAATACATCATGCGTCTAGATGAACTATGCGTCTGTCTGGCCCATCTTTTGAACATGTGTCTTTAGGAGCTCCAAGGTCTTTCGTTAACAGCTTCTGACTTAGGAACATTTTTAGACGCATGAAACCTATGTGTCATTTTTTTTTAATATTTTTCATGCTTCTACAAGACTCCTTTCAAAATTTTTAAAATAAGTTTTGAAATACTTTGAACAAGAAGCATGAGAGAGAGGATTCTGTCGCATAAAGCTTTAGACGCATTAGGTCACCTACCATGCTATCATTTGCTTTGACTGAATTCTTTGAAATCTGAATCGTCTTCAAAATTTGTGGCGGTCGTTTCTAGCAATCGCTTGGATCAAGGCTAAGTCAACTATCGTCCATGATTTCAGGGACAGAAAATCACGCAACAGTTAATGCTGGATTAATGTATTCATCAAGGATCAAGTCGCATGAAGCCTTACCGTATCGTAAATCCATCCCTATAAATAGGACGTGACTTGACAGAACTTGTCATCAGCACTTCTTGCCATGCATTTGATGATTAACACTCCAGTAGACCTTGTGCAAACTTGTGAGGGGACCGAGCATCACCTTGCTGAGAACACTGCTCTTTGGTTATGCTAGGAGTCGGAAAAAAGATCGATCTTCAAAAGGTAAACTTTTCTAAAGTATACTTCTTCTTTTCCTCACTAATCACTTTTTTCATATGAAGTTTTATAGCAACGACTTTCACTTTGATCATGTTTCGAATACAACATGTCTTCAGAGTGCATAACTACACTTGTAGAAATATGTACTAGGAAAATAGAAACTGCACACATAGGATAGACTGTCAATATTGTGCTGCTAGAGTGTATTGCTGTTATGCAATTCTTAGGCGCATGAAATTTTTAACTGATAGATTCCTATGCGCCTTTTACTGTTATGCGGTACAACTGACTTCATGCACCTAACTCCTTTTGAACTTGTCATATTTTCAGGATACTCCTTGGATGACTGGAGCTCAGATGGAGCTTGGAAGAACATCATAACATGTCTTATTCAACATAATTCAACACATTACGTAGAGGACCTTTACAGTCCTGAGACCCAGCTAGCTGTCTGCACCCATCTGACCAGGCTTGCAACTTGCTGGTTTCACTGTCGTAGTATCTGTGATAAGATTGGGTTTGAATCCCAATCAAAACACTATCGATGACGAACAATATTGGCAGTTGAAGAGAATCTTGGACTGTGTGCCGATCCAATTTTGTATCTTTCCGTTCGAGCGAACTGTCGGATACTGCAGAGGGTGACCCACACTTGCAAACGTAAAGCAAGAGTCTAGGGTTGAGCACCTTCTGGGGAGCCCTATCAGTGCTGTATTTCTACCACCAATCGTATGAGGTTGTAGGAATATTGGCACTGGACTATACGTAACAGTTTCCCCTCTCCGTTGTTATCTCCTTAAGTGCAACATTTTCTATATATTGTGGTTTACACTGGGAGACAAAATGATGGAGAAGATCCCAAATGTAATAGATCTCCATCAGCAAGTATCATGACTTAGAGATGAAAACTCAGAGTGTAATAGATCTCCATCATATGTAATCATGATCTTTGGAATAAAATTTAGTCTTTCGACTTTGATGTTCTTTGCTTGCAATCTTCTGTTTTGTATGAGTTCTAACTTGTCTTTTGACGAACCACTGTCTCCAAAATGTTACATAACTGTTAGAAGTAGAAGATTGACGCAGTCATAAACAAATTTTGTCATGTAAGACGTAGAAATATTGTGAGATGTGCAAATCCTTGTAGTCAAATAGACGCATGAGCTTCACTCATCTGATATATGGAACACATACCCGTAGCTCAGTCTGAGATGCATGAACTTTAGCCATCATCAGTTAAGAATGCATAAACTTTCATAAATCTGACTTAAACAGCTTGTCAATCTTTTGAAATCCTTCTCGAATTTTGAGCCATTAATATAGCCGTCGCTTGGAACGAGAATCAAAGAGTTTGGTATGATTCATCTGAACAACTCAAGATTCAAAGAGTCATAAATTCTTATGCGATTACTTGATGTAGTCTATAAATAAAGTAACAGAATGATGAAGTAAAACGTTACTTTCTTCTTGAGATTCACAATCTTTCCGAGAATTCTTCTATTTCCTTCCGTTCCACCAAAATCTTCGAAGTAATGTCTCCCAAAACTTCGACCCAGGCACCGTCGTTAAGCAAAAACAAAGGGAAGTCAGTCGACGACTCATCTGAGACCGCTTCTGTCATTGTCCAACCACCGATTGAGGGTAATAGCTCTTTCGATGAAATTTTTTGTAATATGTTGCTTGCGATCAAGAACATAAGATTATGCGTTTATAAGTCTTGACACATGAGTGAGGAAACTCAACTCCAAAAATTTGTGGACTGACTTTTCCATTACAAGCATTATTGTTGCTATGAAGCTTCAACCAAAAATGCATGTTTTGGCTTTATGTGCTTTTGTAAGCTGTCGCATGAGTGTGACTAAACTGTACCTATACGCTTCTTGCATTATGCATCATAAACAATGACTAAAATGAAGAATAGACACATAACTCTTATACGCCTATTTGTTCTTTGTGAAAACAGATACAAAATTTGTCTAAGTCATATGATTGATCTTCTTCCTTCTTTATTTTGTAGTACATTTTCCAACTAACATGCTTGGAGAGTCCTACTTGGATGCACCCGAAGGAATGTTAGGCACCAATCACTCTGAGCTGATATCTTACATGATGGCTCAAATCAACAAAGGTTAGCCTCTTTTATGACAAGAAAGGATCATTAATCAGACCCAAAGCTTTCTACAACAAATGTTGACTAGTGGTGACTTCACTCTGAATAATGGGATGTTTTTTAGACCAGCTTTTCTATTCGAAGATGCTTTGGTTTTGACGAGATGTAACAACAGCATGCTCAAAAAGGATAAACATTCTTGAATACTTGTCTCAAGAAATTGGAAGATATTTGTTCCATCTGCTGAGCGTCATCTACCCTTGATGGCTTATGCTCCGGTTGCCTTTTTTAGGAAGATGGAATACTCAATCACACCCACAAAAGCTGGGGCTCCTATTGGATATATCGTTCATCGATCAAATAACACTAATCAGAATTCTTTTGAATGTAAAAAGGGAGATGTCTCTTTCACTCAGGTTGGTTTACTGCTTGGAATCATCAAGAGTGATGTGGGACCAAATATTCTGGGATATGCTACCGCAATCCTTACCAACAAGTTACTTTCTAAGTATTTGTCTTATCCTACTGGCTCTTAAAAGTTACAGAATTGGATTCAAAGCGACAGTACATGGAGTAATGTTTCAGAGTGGGTCTTAACCAATTATGCAGCAATTTTGAAAGAGTGTGGCTTTCTCTGCGCTGTTAGGGCCACTTGTCATAGGCTGCATATGAACACTCATATGTTTGTTGCACTTGTAGAACTGTATAACTGTGACAATGGCACATTCTTTACACATGTTGATGAGATGGGTTTAGCTTTTCATGAGATACAGGCGATCTCTAGACTTCCATGGGGTAACGAACCTTATGAATTGTACACTCCAACAGATGCAGAACTGGCCACCATATAGGAAATTAATCCCGATATGTTGGATGTGTACAAAGAACTGTTGTTTCATTAAAATATTTGTTATAGAAGATACAAGTCAGAAAGGACCAAAGGTCCAATCCCTCACACCAAATACTGGATAGACCGTCTTTTTAAAGCTCCTACCGAAGAATCTGGTAAAAAGGATTATACAATTTGTCCAAAAATGTCAGACGCTGAAATCCAAACTTTAATGAAGGATTTAGGGAAGAAGAACTTGAGAAGCGATGGCACCAACTCCTCAGCCTATCACTATTTCTACCATTTACTTCACCCTCTATACGATAAAGCAATTATAGCATGTTATCTGATGGCCTGGATAAGAAACTGTGTGGTCTTTGTAGGTGTAGAAGCCATCGAGAGGTTAAGCCGGAGCTTCATTCTTCCTGTAGTGAAACTGGTATTTGGTTATAAGCTAGCCTTACTCCCAGCCATGGTATGCAGCATTCACAAAGGACTGCGTAACTTCGTGGATAATACATTATACAGCCTAAATGAAAAGGATTTTGTCAGATCGAAACTTTTATTCTACTATTTGATGTGTTGGTTGATTCTACAATGTCCCAAGCTGATGCACCCAGGGGTGGAATCTGAAACTTTGCCCAAAGATGGCATTCTTAGACGTTACAAAAGCAAAACATAAAATTTCACTAGAATCATATCTTGTAGAAGTGTCCTCGCATACTCACATGCTGATGACTTCTTTAAGATATTTTCAAAGTTTACCGGTAGTGAAGAGGGCAATGCACTGACAGATAAAAGAATAGACAATGCCTCGAATTTGTCAGAAGGGACATTCTGCTGGCTTCAATCCATTCGTCCTTCACATCTAATGTTACGGAGGTAGAATGATATCTATCTGGAACCATACTTACCTAGCCATTTTTTTCGTCAATTTGGTTACAGTCAGTGGTTCTTAGAAAATGCTAGCTCCTTTCTCCAGTCCAATGGAAGTTTGCTTGATGGGATCATGGCTTGACAATATTATAATGTAAGTGGTACCAATACCTCCTTTACTATGCCAAGGAAAGCCGATAGTGCTCATGTCCTGTATGCTGCTGGCAAGTTCTATTGTAACAGAAATTCTCCTACAGCCAACTATAATCGAGAGTGGGTACCAGGCTGAATCCGTCTATCCAAGACCTTAAGAATGCTCAAAAAATAGCTTTTTGGGGAAGAGATATCATAGGGATGCCGCCCATTATAGAACCTGAAATGGAGGGTTCTTCAGATGAAAGACCGAAGAAAGGTAAGGATAAGAGGAAACAAAAACCTTTCCCTGTAGCCTCTCATTCTTATAAGAAAGCAAAGATTTCCACAAAACTGTCTTCAGCAAAAATAGCACGTCAGAAGAAGGTAGCTCATAAAAAGCAAAAATCATCTGAAAGCCATCATTCTTCTCCTGAAATAGACTCGGAATTGGCTGCCCAGACAGTGGATGAATTGGCTATTGCTTTCAAACTGCCAATGAATCCTCCCTTTGGACAACCAGAGATGACATCTTTACGTAGGTCATCTCGTAGAACTCCTTCTCATCAGACTACTAAAAGTGTGAACATTATGAGTTTACCAGCCGGGGTAACTTCAAAAGCAGCTGAATTGCTACACAAGAATGATGCTGATCCCTCCAAGCCTGTTCCAGAGGATGAATCAGGGGATGACTAAGATGATGAGGAAGGTGACCAATCTCATGCAGCATTTGGACCTAAAGATGTATGAGATGACGGTGGCTCAGCTCTTGAAAATATAGACTTGGGCAACCTTAACGAGATTGAAGTCAATTTACAGGTGCCGAATGCGCCTTCAACAGTTCTTGGTTCAAAGCCAGAAATGTCAGCTATTGAACCAGAAATTCAAAACAAGTCTGAATATACTGTGTCTTCCTCCCAAGTCGAAACTGGAATAGTTGAACAAGTGTCTGCGAGGCCTGTTGAAGAATCGGTACCTGACATAACTAAGAAGCCTGTTAAAACATGTTTACTCACAAATAAAAATCACGGCATGGGTAGTGCACTTTTATATAACATTTGTCTCTTATTTCATTTATTTGAATTTAACATAATCTTCCTTTTGTATGACAGATGTTCATAGATCTTTTCATCCTCTGTTTGAAGCTGGGGCTCAAACAAGTTCTATACCTATGACGCCGTTAACAGGTGTCCACCTAGAAGGTATGGCCAGGATTTGAGTGCAGTATTTTTACTCCCTTTTGGCAAATGGGGTTAAAGGAATTGTGGAGAGGAATATTTCTTTTGCTCACACTAAGACACCAACTATGCACATGATTTAGGCAATTGAAAGCTTCCCTGGTCATGAAACCATAGCCGGGGACTTAAGAATATTACTTGATACTCTCATGATAAATCTTGGTCTTCCCACCGTCATGACTTCTCGGTGATTAAATCTGATGAGCTCGGCAAGTTGAATGACGCTATCCACTAGGAGGAAGTTGCTTTGGTGAATCAAGAGAGGGTTCTTAAAGAACAGGTTCTGAAGGCTCACAAAGAATACGAGTTTCTTACGGCTTTTTCGATAAAATATGCTTCTTATCAAGGTATGAATATTGTTCGAATGAGTGAACTTACTGTCGAGATCAAAGCTCTCAAGGATGCTTATGCTTTAGAGGAGTCTGCCTTGGCCAAAAATACTAAAAATCAAAAGATTTTTGCTGCTTAATCGAATGAAGCAAGGAACAAGGTCGAGAGGCTGGATTTTGAACTTGTCACTCTGGAAGGGAAGCGTGCTGAACTGGCACTTTTCAAGGATGATGCTTCCAAGCAGGCTGAAGTCAAACGTTGGGCGGTTAATCGAAAGCAATATGAGATTGACAGTTTGCAGAAGGAGATTGCAGAGCTTTGTAAAATGCTTGAACATCTTTAAAGCGTTGTAACATTTTTTCTTTTCTTTCTTTCTATGGCTGATGGATGAAAGTATTCTGTATTCTCGCTAAATTTTTGAAAGCAAAGAATACTTTTTATGTTGCTGGAGATATTTTAGTTTTGATATTTCTCTAGAGGTAATATGGACATAGAAAAATATCATGACTGTGTGGACCTATTATCTGTAACATGCTTAGTTCAAGCATAGATAATAAATATGAAAATTAATCACTATCAAAGCTAATATGGACATGATAGACGATAAGTGGACCTATTATCTTTGGCATACCGATTAGGTATGGATAATAGATATAGAAATTAAAAAATGATTACTATCAGAGGTAATATGGACAAGATAGATAATAAGTGGACCTATTACTTCTAATGAACTCAACTGTATGCAAGTAATAGGATATGATCAGAAACTATATCAGAGGTAATATAGACTTGATAATTATTTTTTGATAAACTTGCTCAGAGGTAATGTGGACATGACAAATTTATAAGATACTATATAGAGAGAGAGTCGATATAGAATATTTCAGAGGTAATAGGGACATGAATATTCTTTTAGAGTAGATTTGCTCAGAGGTAATATGAACATTGCAAGTTTATAAATCTCTATAGAAGATAAGTGTCATAGAATAATTCAGAGGTAATATGGACATGATTATTCTTTTGACAAATAGATTATTTCGATTCTGGCTGGGGAATTGAAATAAAATGTTTTTAAAGCAACTTGGCTTTAATGACGACTTTATAAATTTGGAGAGTTTGTTTAAGAAATTTCTTATAAGAAAGTTTCGTAAGAAATTGAGATGATTATGCTGGGAAATTTGTGGGGACCCATTATCTGTAACTTATCTAGATTTGCTAGATAAAATAACGATTCGAAGTGAAATAGGTTCCATAGAAAGATGTAACGCCCCAGAACCAGAATACTGGAGAGCGGGGGCATACATAGCCAGCTACGTATAATAAAATGGAATCTATCTCGCTATACGGTCACGGTTGTCTAGATATATGAGGGTTTAACTATAAGCCATCAGTCTCTTAAGGTCATGACCAAGCCTAATGTCTCAATCTCAAGTAAGTAATAACAGTCACAAGATATTAGAGCATCAAATATACAATAGTAAGGCGTCCCATACATTACATATTTGGATGATCATGAAGCTAGTCATTATAAAATGTAAAAACTAGCAAGAGTTTCAGTCATACATGATCAACCCTAGGATTTGCCAATCATGTTACAGCCCGTAGGCAGACAGTAAGTAAAGTGCAATCGAGCTAACACGTGCTCGTCGGCTAAACGCCACAAAAGAATATTTTAACAATAGAGTGGGAGAGTCAAAATAAACCCACTCGTTGCCAGGATTCCGTCTAGTGGTCACCATCTGGCTGGAAGGTCGGTAGATCCTCTGGAGCTGCTCCAAAATCTGGCCATATAAAACCAGCTGGATCAGATGCCAGAAAGAGCAAGTGCCACAAAGGAGGCTTCACTTAAGAACTAAAACCAGCAATTAGAACAAGAGTATAAATAAATAGTAAGAACTAGAAATATAGGAAAAATCAGGATGATATACGATGAGATAACCATGGAACTATTCAGATAACCAGATTACAATCCGTAAACCAAACAAGGACCGGGATTGTAACCCTTCATCTGAACGGCACTTGGTTTCCCACCATTTATCGGCAAGATAAACATAAGAAATCAGGTCATACAACAATCTTGCACAGGATCAAGACAAACTAGACTGATTAGACTCCATCCAACAATTCACTACCAAACAATAGTACGGCTTGATACTTTTAACTAACTAGGGTTATCACAGGCCTAGTTACTAGCAAGATGCAGCGAGATTATTCCACAGCCATAAGCCCTGCAGACCATCCAGGCTATCCAGACGCAATTCGGGGTTTAGTTCAGGTGGGTACATCGTCCAGGAAATGTATGTACCCTTAAGTAGCTTGAAAGGTGCACCACATGACTGTGTGCTGGAAATGTGCCTTACTCGACGACAGGCTATAGATCCCAGGTAGGGCACCCAGATAACGGGATTGCCTGTAGCTGGAAAAATCTCTTCACGACTACTGGATTATTCTAGTTATTAGCCTTAGTCGATTTCAGTAGGTACCACTGACCGTGGTACTCAGGGGCCCTATCCTAGATATGATGCAATACAAGACTGGTTCATTTTGTACAAACACAATCGTCCACGGTGTCCAGGCCATTCATACTTGCCATGTCATATTAGCCGTCGCAACAGCATATCATGGTATATCATGTCAGGTTTACTTGTCAAGAGTGCGCCACGGCGGGCCACTATCATGTCATGTTACTTGTCAAGAGTGCACTACTACGGGTCACTGTGGTGTTCATGGTACATGTGCAGATAATATAGTACACGCATTCTATCAAGAGGCCCAAGTTATACAGAGGGTCACAAGACATGAGCATAATAAAATAAATAAAATAGAAATGGGGCAAGGCCGGGGAGGAGTCATGCGGCTCAGCGAAGTGAGTTCATACGGCCAGGCTAAGGCCATGCGGCCAAGAATCAGCAGGCTCATGCGACTCGGGTTCCTGCGGTCGGTGTTTAAGGGTACATGCTGCTCAGGGAGACTGGATTCATGCGGCCAGGAGATCGGGTCTTATGCGGTTCAGGATCGGGAGTCCATGAGGCTAGGGGAAGACATGGTCTTATGCGGCCAGGAAAAGAGGGGGAGGGCGCATGCGGCTCAGAGGAAGAAGTCCATGCGGCTAGGAACCAATCAGAGCTTATGTGGCCAGGAACCAAGCAATGTCATGCGGCTGGAAAGGGCTGAGCCTTATGCGGCTCAGAGAAAGTTTCATGCGGCCGGAAAGTTCATGCGGCTAGGTTCCATGTGGTCAGGGGAGACCGATCTTATGTGTAGGAACCCTAGAGGGGGGGGTAAATAAGGTCAAGCTAACTAATCAAGCACTTAGCAGAAGCTAATGGGCAATTTAAAAATATAAGTGCAAGAAAAGAAGCAAAAACAATACCGACACACGATATATCCTGGTATCCTCCTAAGAGGCACTCTAGTCCCGGCACTCTCTCCAGCTTTAATCCACTATTTGAGTAAATAGCTACACACGAGTTTGGATCCGAAGAACTCGCCAACTTCTGACACGAAAGCTTTAATCCAAAGGCCTCTCCGACTTCAACCGAGAGTTTGCATACGAAGACTCTCCAACTTCAACCAAGAGTTTGGATACGAAGACTCCCCAACTTCAACCTTTCACAATAGGTTTTGATCTCCTTATACAATAAGATGAAGATCTCACTTTTTAACTCAATAACTCTAACACAATTTGTGGATGGCAAATGAAAGCTTTGTACAGTTGTTTGTGGATAGACTTTGGTGGTTTAGAAATTTTTAGGCTCAAAGCATCAACCATGAATGAAGGGGTTCAAGGCTATTTATAACCAAAGCATTGAAAAGTGCCAAAGACAACTTTTCAATCAGCGAACCGGTATACCGTCGGTATGGACCTGTATACCGTCGGTATGTCGATCTGGAATTACAACGGCTAGAAATATAGCCATTGGGATCATTAGATGCTCGAAATCTGACCGTTGGAATTTCAACATTACTGAACTGGTATACCGTCGGTATGAACCGGTATACCGTCGGTATGCTAATTTTGTAGACAGAAAACTTTCTGTGAACAAAATCGGTATACCGTCGGTATAGACCGGTATACCGTCGGTATGTCGGTTTGCATCCGAAAATGATCTTGGGCTAATTTCTACCCTGGCTTTCGATTTTACCATCCATTTATTTTGTTTACAATTATTCCTAAGACTCATTACAGACTCCAGAAATACTGTGGCAGATGAAGACTTCATCAGAGTCTTTTAAATGATGATAGCATGGCTTGGCTTCTTCCTTTGATATGTGCTAGCTTTTTCCCTTGGCGGCAGCTGTCCAAAGATATCCAATTTGTGAAAACTGAATACCTTTCGGGGTCTTCGCCCCCGAACCCCCGATGAGGGGTGCTTCTCCCTCGACCCCCATCCGCTAACCGGGCAGCGGAACCCCCGAGTGCGTGGCTTCGGAGATGTCGTCGGGTGGTTCAGAGAAATCTTGTGGGATCCGTCGTCTTTGGCCCACCATGATTTCTTCATTGCATATGTCCATATTGATCTTGCTTATTGCTTTTCTGCATGTACATGTTAGACGAACAAAGCAATATACATAGTAGCAAGTATGATAAGTTTAATGCACATTAGGACAATGATTAGTTTAAGTATAAGTGCTAAGGTGATAGCATAATTGTTAGTGATATCATAATAATTAAAATTAATTGAATAACCAAAATCAAAAACATAGTTTTGATTTTGGCAACCCGATTAAATTTAAGATAGATAAGCTCATATCACTAATATGTAAATCAATAAGCACATATAACTAAAGGTATAAGTATAAGTAGAAATGCTATAACGATAGTATGAAGATTAGTGATAAAGAAATGCTAAACTTAACATATTAGCCATATTCAAAAACATGATACAATTATTGGGCCAACAATCTCCCACTTTTTGATTATGGCAAATCGGTTATGTTTAGTATGCATACAATGGATGCATGTATCACTAATTTACAAGAGATATAAGCAATTTCACGAAAAGTATACTACTTAGATTACTTATAAATACATACTTAAACTTACTTCTCTCCCTTTGTCATGATCAAAAATAGGCTCCCCCGTACTAAGAGATAAAAGAAAATTAATCTTAAGTACATAAATCAGAGCATGAGGAAGGCATAGACAATCATGATCAAGATATACTAAAGAAAAATAATGGAAGAAGGGTGTAATGACAAGTTTTATAAAGCTACATATCAAATATAGAATGCAAAATAGAAAATAACTTATCAAAACACAATATAGTTGGTAAAACAAATAGAATTGAAAACAGTCAATAAATAGTTTTACCAACTTAAAATCCAAGAAAGAAACTCCAAAACATAATATGATATGAATTAAAACTCTAGTTTTGGAAAGAAGCGATATACCAATTGAAATAAAAGATTTCAATCAAGAATTTCAGTCAAAAGCCCATGAGGATTAGATAATTGCAAAGTAATTGATATAAAATAATCTTTTTATTTGCAAAATCTATTAGCTTACCCAAGTTAATGCATTTGAACTCAATTACCTTATCATGTTATGTGAATATCCTTTAGAAAAATATGAAGGTAAAGGAAAAAAATACTTGAGAAAGAAACATTCAGTCGACTTAAATGCTCCCCCTCAAAGTATTACCAATATAGATAAACAAGAATTTTAGGTAAGTCCTCAATAAAAAAAGGCAAATCAATTAAGCATATAAGGAAAGCCAAACCAATGAAAGCACAATAGTCATCAAGATAAGATATGAAAGTTAATATAAATAAGATGACTTATTTAATCCAAAGAAAAAGAGAGAGAAATAATAAAGACACTTGCATATACTCTCATAAACCCTTCTCAAATAAAAATATCATGACCTCAATCAATAGGATATGAAAATAGAAGAAAATATGGGTCCATGATGAACTAGGTATACGACATATTAAAGGGTATAAGTAAATTGAATCAATTGATTTGCTCCCCCTCAAAATATGCGTATAGTTCCAAAGCACTTATAGCATAAAATATATAACTAAAGGATTTGGGGGGTGAATCAACTATGGATTTCTCCCCTTTGCTCAATGCATATAAGGCTACAATATCGTCAAAAGACGAATAATATCATCTTTAGTCAAGAGGAGATATCCAATTAATAGTCGCAATCAAAAGATGGCATACATTAATCTATATAGAAGGATCTCATATTTAAATATGATAGATCAATGTATGTTATCCTTTGAGAAAATGTCATCATGAAAAAGAATAAAGTCAATTAAGAACAATCATGATGATAGACAGAATATAGCTCAAAAATAAAATAAAAATAAAACTCAAACATCATGTCCATGATTATCTAATTAAGAAAGAATCAACCAATTTATTACTTTACATGGACTAGATATGTTTCACCATATGTGTACCCATCAACGGGTAAAATCCAAACATTGCTAATGGTAAATAATAAACCATAAAGTTCAAATAACAAAGGCCCATATGTGGCAATCCATGAGTAGTCAAAGTAGAGTAATAAATTAGTTTGATAATCACATAATAAGATAATATAGGACTACTCAACCATTAGGATCTTTTATCAATAAAAAAATAAACAAATTAGACATGATCCAACAAATCTCATAAAGAAAATCCCAAATCCATATTTATGATAAAATCTCATAAATCAATGAAAAATATAGAAAAGAGTCATTCTTATTTAAATGATTGCAACTATAATCAAGAAGAGATGTAAATGATAATATGATGAAATCATGACTCAAAAGTGAGAGAAATTTAAGAGATACATGCTAATGACTAATAAGAAAGGAGACTTAAAGAAAGGAATCACAAACCTCCAAGAGAAACAAGATCTAATCAAGAATTTGTAAAACTAGTTTTAGAGAACAAACATATGTATCTAAAATAGGATACAAATTACATTTAGAAGAATCACATATCTTGTTTACGTAAACTAGCATATCATATATAGATTGAAAAGAAAAACAATAGCTAGATGAGTGGAAGTGAACCAAATTATATAGCTTAACAATATATCATAAATAAGCAAGCTACTTAACTAATTAAGATTAATGAGGTAGGCCATACAAGATAAATGTGCTCATTTAATCTTAAGTTACTAACACTGAGGATACTTGCTCAAGCATAGAGTTCACAAAGAGGGCAATACATTTTGAATGAACAAAATGATTTATAGACACTTTACTAAGCAATGATCAAAGCAAGAAGATAGCAAAATACATGAATTAGACTCTTATCAAGTAAAGGACAAAAGAGATGTTCATGAGAACACAATAAAATAAATCTCTTTGCCAAGTATTGAGATTAACCCAAGATAATAAAATAATAGATCGATCTAGAGAATGCAACATATTATATCCAATGTAAAACATGTGTATTCTCTAGAAATAGGAAATCTCAACACAAAAGCTCAACCCATAGTAGCTAAGGACATAAGAAGATGATGTATTAATTACATGTATTCTCATGTGCTACAAAAATATTAGTGGGCAACAATAATTCAAAAGAAGCATATGCCCAAGAAGTGAGCAAGAAAGGTCATTAAGATCAAGAAAGCTAATTAAGAGCTAAAGACAGCAAGAGACACATTTTTCAAAAGCTTTCATAGTGCACCATAGTAAAATATAAAAATATAGAAAAAATGCACTAATTAAGGAGGTAAATTTAATAAGCAAGGTAAAGCACAAAACCATGTGATTCTTAAAAACACTTCCATAAATAGTCATGAACAAGACGCTAATAAATATTTTCTCTCAACATCCTAACTTAAAGGTATAAAACAAATAAATATCAAAAGTTAGGAATCATTTATATATATGAAACTATATATATCACGAATGGGCAAACATGAAAAGATCAAAAATTAATTAAGAACATGTATCCATAATGCCAACCAAAAAGTCAATAAAATATCATCAAAAGAAGACTTTAAGGAAGAAGCTAATTGATTCAAGAAGAATAAATTTGGTCAAAGGAATCAATAGCTAAGGTATGAGATAAGCACAAGTTTGAAGGTAACAAGTATAATTAAATACTCTTCAAGTCAATATAAAACTTTAGCTTAACTTATATGCCCACATAAAGATATTTATACAAAAAAATATCAACATAAGAAATACATGATCTACATAGAGATGGAAATTTTAATGAATATAGTCATGTATCCTTAATGAATGTTTGAAAAACTATCACAAATTTAAAACACATATAAATAAGCTTTATTAGGCAAAGACATAATTGATTCATAAGAGGTTTAATCAAAATAAAACATGAGAATGAATAATGAATATATTATGTGAGCACAAGGTTAAAGTGAAAGTATAAGTAAATACTTGTCAAGTGATAAGAAGCTTGTGCTAAACATATATATATATATATTCACAAATACTGATTAAAAAAATGACATATTAAATACAAATCGACAAAAAAGTAACTATCTCAAAAACTTTAAAAACGGAGAGTTAAAATCATATTAACTCAAATCAAAACCAAGCTCCTATGGACTAGAGTGATATGCATGATTTATAAAAGATTAAGAATAACGAGCATGCATATATAAATGTGTCACACTAATAGAAAATGAGTGATAAACTATATAGTGTGAACTAAATCATTTAAGCTAAGTAACTAGTCATGCTAGATAAAAGAATTAATAAGAAAATTAACTAAGCATGCTAGTATTATATCTCACATTGATTTATATAAAAGACAACTAAAGGATATCAATGTGAGCGAGTAGCAAGACATCAAGTGAAACATGCTAGATTCTATAAATATAAACAATTTAAAGAGAATCGCTTAGCATGTTACCAAAGTGGCTCTAGTGGCCACGCTTGTGTTGGTGCAATTGTTTGGAAGATGACCTTTGAGCTTTGCAACCACCAACACGCTCCTCGGTGCTATGCCCCGATACAAGAAGCTTCACCTACAATATTAGATGAAGACTTTAGTATCCAAATAAACTTGGATCCACATTTATTAGCTTTAGGGACCCACATACTATTTACTCTAGCATTGGTAGAAAAACTCCTACGAATAGGACAAGTGAAGCTCATGTGTCCAATGCGAGAGCAATAGAAGCACCTAATACTAGTGTGTGCACATGTATCGGAATGAGTATGATTATGAACATATGACATACTAGAATGATGAATATCTCTAGAGTGAGCATGAGAAGATTTGGTTTTAAGAATATCATGTTCTAATAGCAAATCATCATGCAAACAAGTAAGAGAATTGAATTTAGCATTTAAAGCATAATTCTCTTTTTCAAATAAAGCAATTCTAGAAATAAAATTATTATTTTGTTTCTTTAAAGAATCAATAGAAGAATCGTACAAAGAAGTTAACACATGCGTTTGACTTTTAAGATCTTCTATAGATGAGGAAAGAGATTTGATTTTCAAGATTAAAGCCTCATTCAAACTCTTTAAAGAAACACATGATGAGTTTTGAGAATCAAGTCTAGATAATAGATCATTGTTTTCATTTCTCAAAAACTCATTTGCTTCTTCTAAATGAATAACCTTTTCAGAAATTTCTTCATTTGTAGAATGAAGGTTGTCAAGAATCTCTAAGGATTATTTAGCCATAGCTTTCCACTTAGAGCATTTCTTGCATTTAGAAGAAACATGATTGTTTATGCTACTAGAAGTAAAACCCTCTTTATCAGAGGAGGAGTAGAAAAAATACGATGCCATAGAAAAATAACAAGGATCTAGTCTAAGGATGTTAAGCCTAACAATAGAGTCCTTGCTTTGATACCAATTGTAGGAATCCTAGAGGGGGGGTGAATAGGGTCAAGCTAACTAATCAAGCACTTAGCAGAAGCTAATGGACAATTTAAAAATATAAGTGCAAGAGAAGAAGCAAAAACAATACCGACACACGATATATCCTGGTATCCTCCCAAGAGGTACTCCAGTCCCGGAACTCTCTCCGGCTTTAATCCACTATTTGAGTAAATAGTTACACACGAGTTTGGATCCGAAGAACTCGCCAACTTCTTACACGAGAGCTTTAATCCGAAGGCCTCTCCGACTTCAACCGAGAGTTTGGATACGAAGACTCTCCAACTCCAACTGAGAGTTTGGATACGAAGAATCCTCAACTTCAACCTTTCACAATAGGTTTTGATCTCCTTATACAATAAGATGAAGATCTCACTTTTTAACTCCATAACTCTAACACAATTTGTGGATGGCAATTGAAAGCTTTGTAGAGTTGTTTATGGATAGGCTTTGGTGGTTTAGAAATTTTTAGCCTCAAAGCATCAACCATGAATGAAGGGGTTCAAGGCTATTTATAACCAAAGCATTGAAAAGAGCCAAAGGCAACTTTTCAATCAGCGAACCGATATACCATCGGTATGGACCTGTATACCGTCGGTATGCCGGTCTGGAATTACAACGGCTAGAAATATAGCCATTGGGATCATTAAATGCTCGAAATCCGACCGTTGGAATTTCAACAATGCTGAACCGGTATACCGTCGGTTGAACCGGTATTCCATCGGTATGCCAATTTTGTAAACATAAAACTTTCTGTGAACAAAATCGGTATACCGTCGGTATAGACCGGTATACCGTCGGTATGCCGGTTTGCATCCGAAAATAATCCTGGGCTAATTTCTACCCTAGAATTCGATTTTACCATCCATTTATTTTGTTTATAATTATTCCTAAGACTCATTACAGACTCCAGAAATACTGTGGGAGGTGAAGGCTTCATCAGAGTCTTTTAAATGATGATGGCATGGCTTGACTTCTTCCTTTGATAGGTTCTAGCTTTTTCCCTTGGCGGCAGCTGTCCAAATATATCCAGTTTGTGAAAACTGAATACCTTTCGGGGGCTTCGCCCCCGAACCCCCGACGAGGGGTGCTTCCCCCTCGACCCCCTTCCGCTGACGGGCAGCGGAACCCCCGAGTGCGTGGCTTCGGAGATGTCGTCGGGTGGTTCAGAGAAATCTTGTGGGATTCGTCGTCTTTGGCACACCATGATTTCTTCATTGCATATGTCCACATTGATCTTGCTTATTGCTTTTCTGCATGTACATGTTAGACGAACAAAAGAATATACATAGTAGCAAGTATGATAAGTTTAATGCACATTAGGACAATGATTAGTTTAAGTATAAGTGCTAAGGTGATAGCATAATTGTTAGTGATATCATAATGATTAAAATTAATTGAATAACCAAAAAAAATATAGTTTTGATTTTGGCAACCCGATTAAATTTAAGATAGATAAGCTCATATCACTAATATGTAAATCAATAGGCACATATCACCAAAGGTATAAGTATAAGTAGAAATGCTATAGCGATAGTATGAAGATTAGTGATAAAAAAATGCTAAACTTAACATATTAACCATATTCAAAAATATGATACAATCATTGGGCCAACATTATGCGGCAGAAAATATTCATGCGGCAGGGAAGTTCATGCGGCTGAGGTTAAATCAGAGTCATACGGCTCAGAGTTCCATGCGGCTGATTTCTATGCGGCCAGAGAAACTTGCTGCATGAAAAGCCATGCGGTCAAGCACTGTTCTTTTTCTCCAATTTTCCGAGAAGAAGAACCATGAAGGCCCAGTTTCCAAGCTCCATAAATCGTTCAACCGAGGTCAGAATCCGAACTTCTATAGGTCAAAATGGGGCAGAATAAAATTCTTTGCAACATGGAACCATCAAAACTTGGATATAACAAGGTTAAATAGATCAAAACCCAAAAAATATGAAAAATAAAATAAACTTAGATCTACATGAATTTAGCCATGAAAATTAAAAATACTAAGTACTAAAGTGTCTTAGAATGCGGAAAGGAAGACATTAAGGCAATAAAAATAGAGTTCTCTCGTGAAGCAAGCTGCACTTTCCGGCAGGAAATGGGTAGGAGAAGCTCTACGCAGGAGGAAGAAGAAGAAGAAGTCATTGTGGAGTTATGAAGAGAGAGAAAAGTTAGGTAAAATATAAATGTTGAGGGTGGTGGTAGGTAGGTGGTTTTCTTTTGGTTCATGATGAACCCAAAAGTAAACCAAGCTAAGCCGAACCAAACCAAGATAAACCAAGCAATAAAATGCCCAAATATACCATGCAATGAGACATGCCATGAATCAAAATACGTACACGTATACCAAAATATGTAATATGAACCACGGTCATTACAACTCTACCCACCTTAAAAGAATTCCGTTCTCGGATTTAATTAAGAGTCTAGTAAGGCAAGGACAAGCTACACCAATCACAGACAAGCTATACTAAGCAGTCTAACATGCAATCATTCATTCAAGCAATGAATCAAGAGCATAAGGCATAAGAAAGACATTATACCTTACGAGTCAAACAGGTTTGGATATCGCGATCGAATATCATCCTCACGCTCCCATATTGACTCACCCACAGAGTGATGATCCCAAGAAATACGGACTAAGTTAATAGTCTTGTTCTTGAGTATCTTCTCTCTCCGGTCCAATATAGACATGGGCTTCTCCTCATACGAAAGGTTGGTACCAACAACCAATTTCGAATGATCCAGGATATGGCTCAGGCCCGGGATATATCGTCGTAGTTGGGATACATGGAAGACATTATGCACCTCACGTAACGACGACGGAAGAGCGAGACGATAGGATACATCACCTACTCGCTCCAAGATATTGAATGACCCTATATACCTAGGACTAAGCTTTCCCCGCACGCCGAAACGAATGACGCCGCGGTTAGGCAAAATCCTCAGGAATACATGATCACCGACAGAAAATTCAAGGGGACGCCGATGAGAATTAGCCCAATTACGCTGGCGATCTTGGGCAACTCGGAGATGATCCCTGACTCTTCTGACCACTTCAACCGTCTGAGTAATCATTTCCAGACCGAGCATCTGCCTCTCTCCAATATCATTCCATGCTAGCGAAGATCTGCACTTCCTACCATATAGTGCCTCGAACGGTGCCATCTGGATACTGGCCTGGAAACTGTTGTTGTATGAGAACTCCACCAGGTGCAGGTGATCTTCCTATGAGCCACTGAAGTCGAGTGTACAAGATCTCAGCATATCTTCCAAGGTTCGTATGGTACACTCTGACTGAACATCTGTCTGCGGATGATAAGCTGAGCTAAACTGGAGGTGAGTTTCCAAACTCTCCTGCAGACTACGCCAAAAGTGCGACGTAAATCTTGAATCTTTGTCTGAGGTAATACTGACTGGAATACCATGAAGTCTGACAATCTGTATAAGGTACATCTCTACTAGCTGAGCCGTCGACTGACCAACTCTGAACGGAAGAAAGTGAGCCACCTTCGTGAGCCTGTCAACTATAACCTAAATAGCATCTCTACCGGTCGGGGACCTAGGTAATCCAGTCACAAAATCTATGATTATATGCTCCCACTTCCATTCTGGAATCGGCAAGGGATAAAGAAGTCCAGCTGGCCTCTGATGTCCAGCCTTAACCTGTTGGCAAACCAAACACCGAGAGACAAACCGGGCTATCTCCCTCTTCGTGCCATTCCACCAAAAGTGCTGACGGATATCACGGTACATCTTCGTACCGCCCGAATGAATGGAATACTGAGAACTGTGAGCTTCTGCCATGATCTCCTGTCTGATATCTCCGCTGGGTACACAAAGACGCTTCCCATGTCGAAGTGTACCATCTTCATGAATGCATAACTCTGGTCTTCGTCCTGCCTCACACTCTGCTCTGAGCCGCTGAAGCTTGGAATATGTTGACTGCGCCATCCGGATTCTCTCAACTATACTGGACTAAACATACATGCTGGCCATCAATGCCATATTAGTAGGAATGATAACTTCTATCCCCATATTCTGAAAATCTGCTAATAACTCTGGTTGTGCAGTTAGAAAATAAACTCCGGCTCTCCTGCTCAATGCATCTGCTACAACGTTGGCCTTCCCAGGATGATACTGCAGGTTGACATCATAATCCACAAGTAGCTCTAGTCATCTCCTCTGACGCATGCTAAGGTCCTTCTGGGAGAACACATACTTCTGGCTCTTGTGGTCGGTGAAAATCTCTACCCTATCTCTATACAAGTAGTGTCTCCAAATCTTAAGTGCAAACACTACCGCTACTAGCTCTAAGTTATGGGTTGGGTAATTCCTCTCATGATCATGAAGTTGACGTGACGTATAAGGTATTACCTTCCCATGCTGCATCAAAACACATCCTAAACCTCTGCCTGAAGCATCGCAATACACTGAGAATCCTCCGGTCCTATCTGGAAGAGTGAGAATGGGTGTCGTGATCAAACCCCGCTTTAACTTGTCAAAAGAATCCTGACATTCTGCTGTCCAAACAAACTGCACATCCTTGCGGGTCAACTGGGTCAATGGAGCTGAAATTCGAGCAAAGTCTGAAACAAATTGTCGGTAGTAGCCGGCCAAGCCAAAAAACTGCGAACCTCTGCAACTGTGCTAGGTACTGGCCATGTCTCAATGGCTACTATCTTCTGGTGATCCACTTTTACTCCTCCTCTGGTGATGATATGACCTAAGTATGAAATACGATCGAGCCAGAACTCGCATTTACTGAACATGACATACAACTGGTGCTCTCTAAGAATCTGGAGGACAACTCTGAGATGCTGCTCATGCTCTGCTTCACTCTTGTTGTAGGCCAGGATGTCGTCTAGGAACACAATCACGAACTGATCCAAATAAGACATGAAGATACGATTCATGAGGTCCATGAATACAGTCGGCGTATTGGTTGCTCCAAATGACATAATAAGGAACTCCCAATGCCCGTATCTTGATCTAAAAGCTGTCTTCGGGATGTCCTGCTCTCTGACTCTGATCTGATGATATCCTGACCGCAAACCAATCTTCGAGAATACTGCTGCCCACTTGAGTTGATCAAACAAGTCATCTATCCTCGGGAGAGGGTATCTGTTCTTGATTGTCACTGAGTTTAAGGTACGATAGTCAACACATAATCTGGATGTACCATCCTTCTTTTTCATAAGACATCGGGGCTCTCCAAGGCGATCCACATGCACGAATGAATCCCTTGGTTCTGAGTTCTTCAATCATCTTATATAATATCTCTAACTCTGACGGTGCCATCCGGTAGACTCTCTCCGACACTGGGGCTGTCCTTGGGATCAAGTCGATAGTAAACTCGATCTCTCGCTCTGGCGGCATTCCTGGAAGCTCTTCTAGGAAAACATCTGGAAACTCCTTGACTATCCGGGGTAACTGCACTGCTGCTACTGCCATCCGCAATACTGGAGGAGATGGTTTAACTTTGCCTCGGGAAAAAAAAAACTTTGGCTCGCCTGGAATGCTAAAAACAACCCTGCCAATATGGCAGTCTATTCTAGCATACTGGTTCCTTAACCAATCCATCCCTAAGCCCACATCATAATCGGCCATCGGAAACTCTATGAATCTAGCAGAAAACTCTCTACCGCTAACTACGATCCGACACAAGGAAAACACTCTATCTACTCCCACAAGACTGCTACCAGTAAGTATATTGAGCCTTACTGATAATGACTCGGGCTCCAGCCCTATCCGTATCACGAATCGTACAGACATAAATGAATGCGATGCACCAAAATCAAATAACACTGATGCTGGAAAGGAGTTGACGAGAATAGTACCTGCCACTACCTCACATGGTGCCAATCCTTCTTCTACGGTCATCGCCATCGCCTGACCATGCCCTCTGGGTGTGGGTCCCCTCTGCTGGAAACCTCTCTGGCAATTTTGAACCTAGGCTTGTACTTGTGCATACTGCTGGGGGTTCTGCTGCTGAAATACTTGGGTTTGAGGCGGCAAGGGCCTCGACAATGGGTACTGCTGCTGCTGTTGGACTGGTACTGGGGCTGGTTCCCTCACCGAAGGACTAAAAAAGTTGGACGATAATGAACTACCCCTATTCGGGAAGTTTCTAACCCTGTGGTCCGGTGCTCCACAAGCCAGGCACAATCCTTGCGCCCTACGATATTTTGCCACCACATGTCCTGGCTTCCCATAATAAGTACAACCTATTGCGAAAGTCTGCTTCTGTTTCTGCTTGTGGGAAATGCTGGGGTCGAATGCTGAATCGACGTTACTGAGGTCGTCCGCCTCGGAGTTCTAATGGTCAAAGCCCTAGCTGCCGGGGCTGGTACTGAAGACTGATTCATATAGCCATGAAATCGCTTCCTACCTCTTGTCCTATCCACGATCCTCTGGGAGGTATACTCATGCCTCCTGGCTGCTCTCAACACTGCATCAAAAGTCTAATGCTCAAACTGCTCTACTGCCAATAAGATCTCTAGATGGAGCCCCTGCTGGAACCACTGGGCTATATCAAACTCGGTCGCCACCAAGGTGGGAGCAAACCGACTAAGCCTGGAGAACTCGGTCGCATATCCATCGACCGTTCTGTCCATCTGCTTCAGATTGGTGACCTCGTCTGTAGATCGTACCGAGCTACAGTATCAAAATACTTGGTCTGGAATCTCTCTCGAAATACTGTCCACACAATAGGTGCCACTAATCCAACGGCCTGTACCGCCCACCAGTTGTGGGCAAGATCCAATAACTGCAGGCGCACTACGGCCACCTTCTCATATTCTGGAGTCCTGGCTGCCTCTAGAATGACCTCAGTATCTTGAAGCCATGTATCAGGAGCAATAGCATCTTTGCTGCCATCGAAGAAGGGAGGGTTCAAATGCTTGAAACTATTGGCTGTCTGGTTCCCTTGATGACCTCCTCTGGTCAAAGAATCTTGTACTGCCTGGTACAATGCATCACCTCGACGATCTTGAGAAGCTAACAATATCTTGATGAGACCCACCAAGGTGCCATCATCAGGCTCTGTAGGTTGGACTGGCTGGACCGGTGGCTCTTGACCCCCAGTAGGTATGACTCTGGAGGCTACTCCTGAATACTGGGCTTGATCTCCAGGTTACTGCGGGTCCACGGGAGGTGCTCCACCTTGCCGATCGGTAGGACCAGGAACAATGCCGCTGAAGAAGACAACACAGGGAACAATAAAGAAGGACTAGGACAGATCAAAGATACAATCATGTCATCTGGTCAAGATTTCAAGGATTTAGAGGATACGAGCAGCGATCAAGGACGAGTGCTGATTGAGACATCTATTCGGTAAACCCTCACATATCTTGATTTACAAGACCTGCATGGGCCACCACTTAAACCATGTAACGCCCCAGAACCAGAATACTGGAGAGCGGGGGCATACATAGCCAATAGCCAGCTGTGCATAATGAAATGGAATCCATTTTTCTATACGGTCACGGCTGTCTAGGTATATGAGGGTTTAACTACAAGCCATCAGTCTCTTAAGGTCATGAACAAGCCTAATGTCTCAATCTCAAGCAAGTAATAACAGTCACAAGATATTAGAGCATCCATAGACAATAGTAAGGCATCCCATACATTACATATTTGGATGATCATGAAGCTAGTCATTACAAAATGTGAAAACTAGCAAGAGTTTCAGTCATACATGATCAATCCTAGGATTTACCAATCATGTTACAGCCCGTAGGCAGACAGTAAGTAAAGTGCAATCGAGCTAACACGTGCTCGTCGGCTAAACATCTCAAAAGAATATTTTTATAATAGAGTTGAAGAGTCAAAATAAACCCACTCGTTGCCAGGATTTTGTCTAGTGGTCACCATCTGGCTGGAAGGTCGGTAGATCCTCTGGAGCTGCTCCAAAATTTGGCTATACAAAACCAGCTGGGTCAGATCCCAGAAAGAACAAGTACCACAAAGGAGGCTTCACTTAAGAACTAAAACCAGCAATTAGCACAAGAGTATAAATAAATAGTAAGAACTAGAAATATAGGAAAAATTAGGATGATATACGATGAGATAACCATGAAACTATTCAGATAACCAGGTTACAACCCGTAAACCAAACAAGGACCGGTGTTGTAACCCTTCATCTGAACGGCACTTGGTTTCCCACCATTTATCGGCAAGATAAACATAAGAAATCAAGTCATATAACAATCTTGCCCAGGATCAAGACAAACTAGACTGATTAGACTCCATCCAACAATTCACGGCCAAGCAATAAGTATGGCTTGATACTTTAACTAACTTGGATTATCACAGGCCTAGTTACTAGCAAGATGTAGCGAGATTATTCCACAGCCATAAGCCTTGCAGACCATCCAGGCTATCCGGACGTAATTAGGGGTTGAGTTCAGGTGGGTACATCGTCCAGGAAACGCATGTACCCTTAAGTAGCTTAAAAGGTGCACCACATGACTGTGTGCTGGAAATATGCCCTACTCGACGGCAGGCTACATATCCCAGGTGTGGCGCCCAAGTAACGGTATTGCCTGTAGCTGAAAAAATCTCTTCATGACTACTAGATTATTCTAGTTATTAGCCTTAGTCGATTTCAGTAGGTACCCCTGACCGTGGTACTCAGGGGCCCTATCCTAGACATGATGCAATACAAGACTGGTTCATTTTATACAAACACAATTGTCCACGGTATCCAGGCCATTCATACTTGCCATGTCATGTTAGCCGCCGCAACAGCATATCAAGGTATATCATGTCAGGTTTACTTGTCAAGAGTGCGCCACGACGGGCCACTATCATGTCATGTTACTTGTCAAGAGTGTACCACTACGGGTCACTGTGGTGTTCATGGTACATGTGTAGATAACATAGTACAAGCATTCTATCAAGAGGCCCAAGTTACACAGAGGGTCACAAGACATGAGCATAAGAAAATAAATAAAATAGAAATGGGGCAAGGTTGGGGGAGGAGTTATGCGGCTCAGGGAAATGAGTTCATGCGGCCAGGCTATGGCCATGCAGCCAAGAATCAGCAGGCTCATGCGACTCGGGTTCCTGCAATCGGAGTTTAAGGCTACATGCGGTTCAGGGAGACTAGATTCATGCGGCCAGGAGATCGGGTCTTATGCGGCTCAGGATCAGGAGTCCATGCGGCTGGAGGAAGACAGGGTCTTATGTGGCCAGGAAAAGAGGGGGAGGGCACATACGGCTCAGAAGAAGAAGTCCAATCAGAGCTTATGCGGCCAGGAACCAAGCAATGTCATACGGCTGGAAAGGGCTGAGCCTTATGCGGCTCAGAGAAAGTTTCATGCGGCTGAAAAGATCATGCGGCTAGGTTCCATGCGGTCAGAGGACACCGAGTCTTATGCGGCAGGAAATATTCATGCGGCAGGAAAGTTCATACGGCTGAGGTTAAACCAGAGTCATGCGGCTCAGAGTTCCATGCGGCTGAGAACGATGCGTCCAGAGAAACTTGCCGCATGAAAAGCCATGCGGTCAAGCACTGTTCTTCTTCTCTAATTTTTCGAGAAGAAGAACCATGAAGGCCAAGTTTTCAAGCTCCATAAATCCTTCATCTAAGGTCAGAATCCGAGCTTTCATAGGTCAAAATGGGGCAGAATAAAATTATCTACAACATGGAACCATCAAAACTTGAAAATAACAAGGTTAAATAGATCAAAACCCAATAAATCCAAAAAATAAAATAAACTTAGATCTACATGAATTTAGCCATAGAAATTAAAAATGCTAAGTACTAAAGTGTCTTAGAATGCGGAAAGGAAGACATTAAGGCAATAAAAATAGAGTTCTCTCGTGAAGCAAGCTGCACTTGCCGGCGGGAAATGGGTAGGTGGAGCTCTACGCAGGAGGAAGAAGAAGAAGAAGTAATTATGGAGTTATGATGAGAGAGAAAAGTTAGGTGAAATATAAATGGTGATGGTGGTGGTTGGTAGGTGGTTTTCTTTTGGTTCATGATGAACCCAAAAGTAAACCAAGCCAAGCCGAAACAAACCAAGATAAACCAAGCAATAAAATGCCCAAATATACCATGCAATGAGACATGCCATGAATCAAAATACGTACACGTATACCAAAATACGTAATACGAACCACAGTCTTTACAAAAGATCATCATCCTCTATTTGATCACCAGATATCATATAAGATGAAAAGACCACTTTAAATATTGCTCCCACACTATGATCTGAATCCCATACTGAAGAATCAGAAGAATGAGAACATGTATCGCTATCTTCTTTGTCTGAGATTTCTAGTGTAGTTGATGGAGTTACATATCCCAGCCCAGAACGAGTACGATGATAGTAGCCTTGTGGTTTCCCTTCTAGAGTTGGGATACGCAACGGTAGAAGGTGACCTTTACCAAAATTGAGGCATTGCTGACTATTTAAGTCATAAACCATTTTTTGAATGAAATTCTTTACTTGAGTAGTATAATGGTAAAACCACATTCTGCCGGAATCTGGTTCAGGATCGTCGATAAAAGCTTCTTTATGAAACTCAGCTCGACCAAATATAATCAGCATTTCACCAATTATTCTAGCTGGCACCTTAAAATAAAAATCTTCATATAATAGACATGGAGTACAATTTTTAGAAGAAATAGATAGAGGCAGTGACAATTTTGTATCCGTGATAAGTGAACACAAAGAGTCGACAGTTCTTAGACTAGTCATAGGAACACCAAAATAATCAAAAGCAGAACCCCTTTATTAGGTATGTACATGATTTCTTCTTTCGGGAAAACATCCTCGAAAAGTTTGATACATGGAGGTTTATTTATAATACTCACTTCTACAGCGATGGCAGCATGAGTCAGATCGATCACAAAAGGCTCATTCGGTTGAATTGGACGCTTGCGTCGACAAAGATCAACTACAAATGGTTCCCCTTTCTTAGTCCTCGAGTCGATCACCATTGGTTCCTCTTTTTTTGTTCTCAAATCAATTACTAGAGGTTCCTCTATCTTAATGTTTGCTTTGTTCTTGAGTATGTCAACAATAAAAGGTATACCATCCCCTGAATGAGTCTCTTGTGAAGTTCTAGCAAGATCCTTCCACACATGACCTTTCAAGTATATTTCTAAGGGCTCTTCAACCGGCTCCTTCCACACAGGACCTTTCAAGTATGTGGCTAAAGGTTCTTCTACAGTTTTGTTAGTATATGCTTCTTCTACCTAATTTTTAGCATCTTCTTCTTTGTCAACGACCAGATGCGATGGTTCATCATCAGAGGTTCTCTGATCTAGAGGTTTATACAGCCTCGTATCAGATAAGTAAACTTTGACTCCCTTGAAAGGATCGACACTTGTAAATTATGTACACACTACTCCTTCTTCATTCACATATTTGAAGCATTGATGAAGAGTATATGGTACTAGAATATTGTCATGTATCCACGATCGTTCTAATAAAAAAATTGTAGGAGAGATTGGCATCAATCACATAACATGTGACTTCGGTCCAAAGATTTCCAATCCGACATTTGAGATGGATCTTCCCCAGAGGATGACTTCGTCCAGCATTGAAGCCAGTGATGATAGTGGAAGTTGGTGATAATTTATACATTGGGATTACCAACCCTGAAGCAAACATCAGGGAATCATACTTACAGATGAGTCGGGATCAATTTAAATGCGATCCACTTTACAAGCCCCGATATAGCCTGTATAGTATAAGGGTCTATCATGATGACTATTCTTCAAGAACATATCTCCTTGAGTGAAGGTGATGTTGGGAATTTTCTCTGACACACTATGATAATGAGGATAAGTCATAGGATCATCATCAGGTTCCGCTAACTGAGACAAATATGAATCTACATGCTGCAATGCTTCACTCAGTGCCTCTCGTGTATTTTTGGAGAGACATAGCAATTCAAATATGGATAATTGAGCTGGAGTATTGGCAAGCTATGCCAATATATCAAAATTGGAAGGTTTGTCAAGTCCGAGTAGATTAGACTTCTTCAAGGACTTATCGAACCTCACATTTTTCTGTTTTCCTTTTTCTTCTGAGGTTGTTTTGATGGTCCTGATTCGGACGAAGCTCGAATAGCAGGTGGATTAAGAGAAAGAGCTGCAGTAAAAGGATTATCTTCTTGCTCTTGATTGAAGGCACGTAGATATGCCTTTCTGGATCTGGTTTCTCCGACTAGAGCTTCATTGATCATATCGCGTGATTTACTCTTCTTTTTCTTCTTCTTCTTCTTCTTCTTCTTTTTCTTCTTCTTCTTCTTCTTCTTCTTCTTCTTCTTTCTTTTCTTCTTGTTCAGAGTCTTAGAAATAGACGAGGTAGATTTTGGATCCTTATCTTCAAGAAGATCGGGATAGATCCATATGACTTCACCACGTTGAGTAGTGAGTGGTACAAGTTCGGTTGTTTGATCACGAACCGGAGGAAGATTGACGACCTGTAATGTCGCCTTCGATATCAGTGTAACACCATCTTACACTACAATTGTAGGAAAATCTCCAAAATAGAGACAAATAAGATTTGCAGAAACCTATTTCTCATCTCGTGCAACGTAATGGCCTTTGAATCTAACAACTGCTGAATATAATTCTTCAATATATAGCAATCCTTGTTTGCAAAAACAAAAGTTGTTCTTTATTTCACAAACTTTGTAAGAAAATTACAAGAATTCTGGGAAAGTTCAACAATAGGAATCCGATCTGAATGACGATCGCTTTATCCCTTGGACGATGTGAACTTTGAAGACGATAGCCTCTGAAGATTAAAGCAGCACTTTGGCAAGAACTCCTGATCTCTGGTGATGATTTCTGTATGTTCTGATCTTTTTGTGTGTGTTAATGAAGACTTGAAACTCTATTTATAGAGTTCTGGAAATAACTAACTTTTAGTTATTCTGAGTTGTGCAGGATGGATTGCGCAGACTTTGGATTGCACAAGCAATAAAGTGCGCAGGTAGTTACTCGATCGTGGACCACCTGTATGTGATGCGTGTTATTGTTTGATTGAAATACGCTTGATCGTGTACAGACGGTTGCCACATGATAAGTAATTAATGGCATGTAGGCCACGTGTACATTTGTCAGTTGTCTTGATGGAGTGCGCCACCTGAATTATGCTGGCTTCAGATTGCGCTAGGCTGGACTGCACTGCAGAGAGTCTGGCAGATTGTCCTGCATGTACAGCTGTCCTCGAGCGCTGTGATGTACGATAAACGAACAGTTTTCTCGTTCTTCGTGCTGTCAGCTGTCAGAAGATCTGATTCTCTGTCAGGTAATGATGACGAGGCCACGCCAGCTTACGGACTTGGATGAGTGTGCAGTCCAGCCTGCGTAATTGAGTTGTTGTACAATCTGTCTCCTGCGCAGTTCACTTGAAGGATGCACAATTTGATTTTCATGACTTCTTTGATGGGTACAACTTGATTTTTAGGACCTACAGGACCCCCTTTAAAGTTTTCGAAGTTTGAAAATAGTCAAAGCTTCGAAATACTTTGAATTTTAATTTTAAAATCAAGTTGCGCAAGTAATGCTCTGTCTGCGCACTTGGAGGAATCAGCTCCCATTTCTTCGGCGCAATCCGAGGCGACCGTTACTCTCGAAAAACTATAAATAGTTCTCCTTCTTCCTTCTGTCATTCTTTACTTATTTTTACTTTATTTAAGGGAGAAAAATTCTCGAGCCCACTCCGACTCTTTTCCTTCTTCTTCGTCGACTTCAAATGGCTCCGAAGCGTTCCGCCGCCGACAAGGGCAAAGCCCCCGCCGAGTCTTCGACTCGTGCTGCGCCGCATATTTCACGACACGAAGTCGGTCACCTAGCATTGCAAGGTAGTCACTCGATCAAAAACCCTTTTTAGGGTTCTTCGACATGACTGAATCCTCAAACTTATCTCTTTTTAGAGATTTGGTTATACTGTGCCACCCTATTTAGGGTTTCGGTTGCACAAACTCAATAGTTTTCATTTTAATGAAGACTATTTTCTTGCGCAATCGGTGGAAAGCGCTGGCAAAAGTCAGCACAATCTGCTGATTTGCGTAAGGCTGTCCAGCGCTAACTGATGCTTTGCACAAGTTATTCAGCACAATCTGATAGCTTGCGCAAGTGGATAAGTTGGCACAACTGGACAGTTTGCGCATAGAAGCTGTTATTGCGCAATCTGATATTTTACAGACAGCACAATCTGATGCTTGCACAATTTGCTAATTTTTTTGGACAGAATCTTTGATTTTGCATATACTGAATTTTGTCTTTCTGTTTGATGCAGTTAACATCAGAGAAGACCCAGAGTATGAAATCTTTGCAGGGACCCTTGCTAAACCAGAGTTTAAGGAAGATTTGTCCCATGTAATATTTCCCCAATATGCTCTGTCATCTTCCCGTCAAGCCATCTTAGTAGCACAGGACAACGAAACTTTATTGAGTCTGATGAATGGGCAGCCTCTGCAGACTGTCGGTGCCATTACTCATAAGAAACCTCTGTTTCTATTTGGAGAAGCTATTGATAAGAGTTCTCAGCCGAGACCTCGTGTTGAGCAGAGACTCTTCCAGAGAAAGGAAAAATAATACTGTTACCGGACATTGCCAGATGCCTCCCTCTATCCCGCTATGCCCATACGAGCCATCCCAGGAAGATGGACTGGAATATTATCCCTCTCCAGCAAGCAAGAACAGGAAATATTTGTGTAAAGAAAGGACCGAATAACAGGGATATGTTCTATAGCTCCTCTGAGCGTCATAGTTCCTTGCTCATAGGATTGAAGCCTGGTTGCATCCCTCCAGAGAACTCCTCCTTGCTGGTGTCGGTGAGGACGCCGATCTTTGCTAATGAATTTGTAAAGGCTGAGGGAAGATACCCGGATCAGGACATCCGGTTGACAGGTCTGGTGAACCCAGACAACAAAAGATGGAACTGCATAACCAATTGGATATTGGTTCAGTTCAAAGAAAAGATCAAAGAGATTGAGCTATATCAGGCGGTATACTCTACCGTATATGGATTCTACCCCAACCCTCATCTGTTTTTAGCTTTGGCAGAGAGGTACAATTTTAGGACAGGGACATTCATGACACCCTGCGGGGAGATTGGACTAGCTCTTTATGAGATGAAATATATCTCGAGCTTACCAATGAGAGACTTCCCCTACGAAGAATTTGTTCCAACAAATGACGAGTTAGACCGACTTCATCGAGAGAATGCAGAGATAGTGGTCGTTTTTGAAGAACTACTGTGCTACTACAAAATTTGCTCCATGTATTATAAGAGTGGCTCTTCCGGCACTTGTTACTCATCAAAATGGTTGCCCTATTTTTTCCTTAATCATATCATCGAGAAAAAGACTAAGGATCATGATACGTGCAACCCGACCTTCTTCAAACCATTCAGCCACAGTGAGGTGATTGGATTGATGGAAGAAAACAAAGAAGTGGACATCAAGGTTGACGACGAACTTCAATACCCTCCATTCAAGACCGGAGATTTTATTGAGTATTTTATGAGAATGGGCTATAGGCCCATGTCAAAGGAAGCCCAGCTGGCGGGTTTTCTGACATATTGTCTCCGACGCTTCGTCGTACCCGTAGCGAGCGTCGTAGATCGCTTCCACCACGGCGTGCTCTTTGCTGCTGTCCGGTTAGTCTTTGGCTATTGGATGGATCTGCTATCGGCGATGACCTGTAGAGTGAACGCAGATCTTCGTCTTTATGTTGAATCTATGCTCAAATAGAAAGGTGAGAAGGGGAACTTCCCTCGAATAGAGCTACCCTATACTTATTTGTTCGGATGGTTACTTCTGCACCATCCGTCATTGATGAACCCTGATATGGGAGCAGTCGGCGGTAGCTATTTACGGAGATTCTCCCGTAGCAAATGGATATACACTAGTCTGAAAGATTGCAGACGTGCTTTGAACCTTGGAAAGGGGTGGAATTTCTACTGTGTTGTCCCTCCAACTAGCTATGAACATATGTCGACAAATCTAGTTGATCTTGAAAGGCAGCCTTTGGGTCGGGCAGCATTTGATTGGCTGAGGACGATTAAGCCGTCGCACTTGGTTTATAGATTTGAAGATGAATGTTTCTTAGAACCATATCTGCCAAGCCGCTTTGCTCATCAATTTGGCTACGACCAGTTCCACGTAGGCAATGTTATAACTTGCCTGCAAGGAAAGGGTTATCTGATTGATGGCGCTAGGGCCTGGGCTTATTACAACGCTCGAGACACAAGAACAGTATTCTTGATGCCGACGAAGAGTGATTACGGCCCCCGAATGTTATACACATATTCGCATTTTTATACAGCAGCGAATACATTCGCCGAGAACTTCAACCTTGTAGATAGCTTCGCGACGGCGGCGCGTTTGAAGAAGGGAGCAACTGTTATGCTAGCTCCAGGTAATGACGAACAGCTTGAGCCAGTGGATGATCCGTTGGAAGCCTCAAGGGAAGCTAACTTCCCTGAGGAGGTCAATGAACCACTGCGAGTTTCCTTGAAAGTTGTTAAGTCTCCAACTAACGAAAAAAGAGAAGGATTAATGAACCTTCTTCTCTGGCTGCAAAGAAGAAGCTTATCCTAGATCCATCAGAGAAGGTCACCACCAGGTCACAGTCTCGACAACTGGCTGAGTCGACCCAAAGAGAAGAAGCGACTACACCGACCTCTCTTCCAAGGCAGGTCGATATAGTAGATGTAGAGAGTCCAGAGAGACCTCTTTATAGAAAGAAACTGGCCTCCAGAAGAAGAAAGAGGGTGATTACTCCTCCGAGACAAATCTTGTCCTCGGTGGTGGCCAGTGCTGTAGCTGGAATAACCATGTCATCCCCTACACCTGCCCCCGAGCTTAGGCAGGAGACTCCTACTCCAGAGCAGAGGGACGAGGTTGAGCAGAAGGATGAAGCTGAGCAGAGGGATGCAGCTGAGCAGAGGGATGATAAAGTTTTACGATCTCCTTCTTTTGCGGTGAAAACTACCCAGATTCCTGCTACACCAGGAACACTCCGTGAAGAAGAAGATCGTTTAATGATTGAAGCTCTAAATGATTGCGACTTCGATCTGCAGGATGATGTCGATCAAGCCGCCGCCGCAACTGGCAGCGAGGAGGCTCCAGAAGATAGTATACGCAATGAAGATACATCAACAGAAGGTGTTGATGATACATTAAATCCCGAAGAGGGCACTGATGTCCATATGTTTCCCGAAGCTGTAGATGACACGCTGAATCCTGAAGAGGATGTTGAGGTGCACGTGTCTCCGGTAAAGAATACAGGTGTAGAAGTAGCACCTGTTGAAACTACTCCTGCTGATCCAAAAGGTATTAAATGATTTTATCTATCTTCTTTTCATAGATTCAAATAGTTGACATCTACATTTTTATCCATGCAGAACTTGAATCTTCTCCAGTTCCTCCCGTATGCACAGACATAGTGCCAATAATGGCTATCGCTAGCGGTAGCCGACATTTTTCGGGTGGCTCTGAGGCCGGAAGTAGCCAGGCAGTAATGTCTGAGGCTACTTCTGTTAGATTGGAATCTGTGCCAACAGATAAAAGACTTATTGCTGGGGCAAGTCATGGTAAGATTGCCTTTGATCTTTTTCAATTAGTTGCTAATGACAACAACAATCAATTATAAGGTTCATTTGATTTTGCAGAAGAACATCTGGGAGGAGCAGCTAGATCTACGATGGCTCCTCTGTCTAAAGAGCCCTCTACTCAAAGGGAAGAAGCTGAACGTCTATCTTCACAGACACTTGCTGTTGCTTCAACGTCTATGGGAGTAGCTGCTACTCCTGGTGCTCTGGCTACCAACTGATTTATCATCAGCTCCTTCAGCAACCTTTTCTTTAATTCTTTGAAACCCTTAGTAGATAGGGTGATAGAGAAAGAAGAAGCTGGTTTCTCCACAGTCAGAGGTCCAACCTCCTATTTGATCAATGCCATCCGTCATCAAGGCGACGAAGCTTAGGCTATTTTTCTTGAACATATACTAGATGAGCTGGAGACATCGGTTAAAATTTACAAAGAGCTGAATAGGGGAGAGATGGAGCTCTTGGTACAAGCTGAATTCGAGAAGATGTCACAAGAAGTCGCAGTTGCGAAGGTTGACCTCCAAGTTCTCTTGGACACTTTCTCTACCAGGTCTGCTGAGTATAATTCCAAAGTGGAAACAGTAGCATCTGTTGCTGAAAAGAAGGAGAGGAAAGTTGCTGAGCTGCAATCAGAATCTGCCCGTCTTAAAGAAGAGCTGAGACTTGTTCAGCTTGCTCTGGAGGACGAGGTCGCACAACACCAGGCTGCAGTTCAGCAACTGAATGCTCTGACTCAGGAAAGAGATGAGTATGTCGCAACTCATCAAGAAGAAATCTCTCGTAGAATAGTAACCATGCCATCTTTCGACGATAAGTCAGGGATGGAGGAAGCTAGGAAGTGGGTGATAAAATCTCGTGAGGAGCGGCTGCAATCTTTAAGGCAGCAAATGACTAGCTTAATGACTCCACTAGCAGAATGAGAAAGACTTTTGTATCTTCAATCTTTTTGTGATATGTAATATTGTAATGTCTTTCAATTTTGATCAATCAATAAAAAGACATTTTCTTGGTAGCTCTATTATTTATTGTATATCTTATTCAGATATAAATAATAGCGATAGAAAATATATTCAAAGGTGCAAGACATGATATATTTTTTGATTTTGGAAAATAATTATATTCATTATATCTGCTCAGAGGTAATATGGACATGGCAGAATATAATTTCTTGAATATCGTTATTTCAATAGACAACTTAATCAAAGATGACAAGTTGCTGATATGAACGAAATGGATGATTCGTCAAAATGTGTGAACGAAATGAATGAACGAAATGAATCGTCAGGATGAACGGATGGACCGTCAAATGAATTAAATGAACGGATGAACCGTCAGATGAATGGAATGAACGGGTGAACCGTCAGATGAAATGAACGGGTGAACCGTCAGATGATGAACGGGCGAACCGTCAGATGGATGTGTGAACAGGTGAACCGTCGGATGAATATGATGAACGGGTGAACCGTCAAATGAATAAGTCGCTTCGTTGTCTTACGAATCTTTGTCTATAAATAGAATGGGATGATCACTTTCACTTTTCAACTTAAAGATGTCGTCTGAAGATGCATCCAAGAAGGCTGAGATCGCCTCGAAGGTGAAAGCGGGTACTGAGGAACGTCCAGTTGATCTCAACCAGCCAAAGTAGATAGCAGCGGGCGAAGGTTCGTCTGCATCCAAGCCGCCAAAGGACATCTTGGACTTCCTTCTTGAACCAGAGAAGACTGAAGAAGAAGAAGCCATGAGGATGGCTGCTTGCAAGTTCCTGGTGGGTTCTAGCAAGAATGTTCTCGGATCTTTTGCTGATCATGTTTTTGATAAGAACGGTAGTGGCCCGCGTCCCAATTTTGATAAAGATGATAGTGACCTTCCTTGATATTATGTACTATCATTCATGATGAAATAAAATTAAACTTTATTTATGAACTTGTCTGATGATTACAAGCAATGTCTTTTACATTTATACATAATACTTTTTGAGGAACTTGCCATTGATAGGCATCATTGCAACTCGACTGTCTAGCTCTGTGAGTTGATAGGCTCCATTTGAGAAGACTTTGCTCACGATATATGGCCCTTCCCACTTTGCATCAAACTTGCCTTTGCTCGAGTGAGTCATAGTCATAGGACGTCTGACTGTTAGAACGAGCTCTCCTTTCTGAAAGGCTCTGACCTTAACTTTGTGGTTGAAATTCTTTGAGATGCGGGCTTGGTATAACTCAATATGTTGTTGAGCCATTAACCGTTTCTCATCGAGCGCCTCCAATTCTTGAAGTCGGAGAAGATCGTTGTTCTCTGTAGTAAGTTTATTGGCGATGGCAATCCTCAAAGACAGAATTTAAAGTTCCAGAGGTAGAACTGCTTCACAGCCATACACCAAGGAGAAGGGTGTACAGCCTGTAGGGTTACGAACCGTAGTACGGTAGGCCCAAAGATATTCTCTAAGCTTTTCACTCCAGTTTCGTTTGTTAGTAGACACAAACTTTTTGAGGAGCTTGATGATAGTCTTGTTGAAAGCTTCAGCTAAGCCATTAGCAGCAAGATTGTAGGCTGTCGAAGCGACATTGTTAATCCGATGATCATCACAGAACCTTGTGAATTTTTTGGCTGATGAACTGAGGTCCATTATCGTGGATGATTCGTCGAGGTACACCAAATCTATAGATGACATGGTGTTTAACGAAGTTGATAACGCTGTTGGTCTTGACTTCAGCCAATGGTATAGCTTCGGCCCATTTGGAGAAGTAGTCGGTTATTGCCAGTATGAACCGATGTCCTCTAGAAGAATGAGGATTGATGGGACCTATGATATCTATGCCCCAAGCTTCAAAAGGCCAGGAAGCAGCAGTCGGATGAAAGAATTCTGACGGTTGATGAATGAAATCTGCGTGAATTTGACAAGCTCGACATTTTCTCGCATATTCGATGGCATCAGATACCATAGAGGGCCAGTAGTAACCCATGCGTCGGATGTGATCCTGTAGTTTAGGACCAAGTTGATGTGCTCCGCAGACACCGTCGTGAGCTTCACGCAATACTTGCTTCGCTTCATCACCAGCAAGATAGCACAAGAGTAGGCCATCATAAGTCCGTCGGTAAAGAGTTTTGGTGGTCTGATTGTAATAGAATCGCAGAGACCGCCGACGAATACTCGTAGCCTCCTTGGGATCTTCAGGGAGTATATCATGGACCACGAAGTCGATGAAGGGAGTTCTCCAATCTTTACTGATAATATTGGCTTCAGTAAGATTACTGAACTCAATATTACGATTGTTTTTGACGCAGAACAATTCCCGATTAGAGATAACCACCACCTTCTTTCTTTTGATAGGAATGGCTAAAACTGCTGCAAGATTAGCCAAAGCATTGGCTTCAGTATTGCAAGCTCGACAGACATATTCGATGAAGAAGGCTTTGAATGATGTAGCCATGTTGATTGCCGCTTCATGATAAGACACTAGATCTCGATGGCAAACTTCATAAGTTCCTCTAACCTGGTTAACAACCAGCTTGGAGTCACCATAGACTTCAAGATACTCGACGTCTAGTTGTTTAGCTAGCTGAAGTCCAATAAGTAGAGCATTATATTCTGCCACGTTGTTGGAGCAAGGCTCATCTAAGGAGTATGCTCTATGAATAGCTGACCCGTCTGGAAAAATAAGAACAACTCCAACTCCTGCGACAATGGCACCATTGGGTCCAATCCTGGATGCACCATCAAAGAATAGGCGCCAAGTAGGAAATTCTTCAGAGATTGTATTAGATTCCAAAGTCTCGTCTGGAATTTCATCATAGAGTTTGGATGTCTCTGGTACAGGATGAGCTGCTAAGAAGTCCACCAGTGCTTGACCTTTGACAGATTTTTGAGGAACATATACCATGTCATATTGGGCTAGCAGAATGGCCCATGTAGCCAGCCGAGAATTGAGTGTGCTGGGTTTCTTCATCAGTACCCGAAGAGGATTAACTCGGGATATGACATAAATAGTTTGGCCAATGATGTAATGTCGAATCTTTTGAACAGCAAACATAAGAGCTAGGCATTCTTTTTCGACCGGACTATAAAGGTGTTCGGCACCAATCATAGTACGACTGAGGTAATAGATGGCTTGTTCGTGACCTTCTTTGTTCTTTTGGGCAAGTAAAGCACCCAATGAATGGTCCATAGCACGGACATACATTAAGAATGGTATGCCAGAGATTGGTGGCACCAAGACTGGTAGATTCATGAGATATCGCTTTATGTCGTCAAATGCTCGTTGACATTCTTCAGTCCAAACGAAAGATACACCCTTCTTCATTAGTTGTGTAAATGGTCTGCAGTGTCCAGACAGATTCGAAATGAATCTCCTGATGTACGCAAGTCGACCTTGGAATCCTCGTAGCTCTTTTAGATTGCGTGGAGGACGCATCTCTTGAATGGCTTTGATCTTCTCGGGATCCATGTGTATACCCTTAGAGGTAATGACGAAGCCGAGAAATTTGCCACTAGAGACACCCAAGAATGACTTGGTGGGATTCATTTTGAGTTGATATTGGCGCATAAGGTTGAAGATAGTTCTCAAGTCTTGGATGTGATCTTCCTTTAGACGACTTTTAACAGCAATATCGTCGACGTAGCATTCGACGGTCTTGCGCAGATGATCTCGAAAGATGGTACTCATAGCTCATTGGTATGTTGCACCTGCGTTCTTGAGACCAAA
This sequence comes from Iris pallida, assembly GCA_029216955.1. Lineage (NCBI taxonomy): Eukaryota > Viridiplantae > Streptophyta > Magnoliopsida > Asparagales > Iridaceae > Iris > Iris pallida. Next base: position 7,044,018 of record JANAVB010009196.1, read on the forward strand.
TGGCATTACAGTATAGCAGTAGACTCCGCGAGGAGTGCGGAAAGAAGTATGTTTTTCATCTTCAGGATTCATCCGAATCTGATTGTATCCGGAGAATCCATCCATGAAAGATATTCGTTCGAACCCACAGGTGTTGTCAATCAATACGTTCGTGATAGGGAGAGGAAATTCATCTTTTGGACATGCTTCATTAAGATCTCGAAAGTCGATGCAGACTCGAACTTTTTCGGTTTTCTTTAGAACTGGGACGACATTAGCTACCCAATCCGGATGTTGCTCTTCTCGAATAAAGCCACAAGCGATGAGCTTCTTGACTTCATCGTCGATTGCGTCCATTATTTCTGGCTTGAAGTGTCGTTGTTGCTGTTTGACCGGTTTTGTATTAGGCAAAATATTCAATTTGTGAGTAGCAACTTTGGGATCTAGACTGGCATGTCTTCATATCTCCAGGAAAAGACGTCAATGTATTCTTGAATAAGAAGAATTAGTTCTTGCTTATCTGCCTCTGTGAGGTTCTTGCTGATGAATATTGGACGAGGTGACCCGCTTTCTCCTATATCAATTTGAACTAATTGATCTTCAGTAGGAGGTTCTTTTTGTTCGAATCGGAGTTCCCATTGGGTATCCATTCATTGAGCCTAAGGATCTGTTTTGGGATTTTCTTCAATATCCTCGTCATAGCCTTCTGGAAGTTCAACTGGAGACTATGTTAGACGATACGATCAATCGATGAAATTGACCGATGCTGGTGTCAAAATCTCATGCTCTGGAATCAGAAGAGTTAGAGCGCTCTTCACGATCGGATTCAGGGGCTGCTGGGGATAATACCGGAGGTGAAGAATATCCGAGACCTCTTTTGGTCCTGCTGTAGTACATCTCTGACTTTCCTTTTGACACAGCCATACGGATAGGAGTTCTTCTACCTTTACCGTAGTTGAGGCCACTCTTGAAGTCATAATCCATCTTTCGGATAATGTCTTTTGATTATTGACTGTAACGACGGAGTTGAAGATGCCCTGTGTCGTTACTTTTGCTATCATCCGTATAGCTGAATTGTTGTTCAGGTCCTTTACTAAAAATTATTGGACTCTCGCCTTTCTTTCGAGCGGGAACAATACGATATGAATCATTGGGATGTTCGAGTAACACTTCTGTTTGAAGAGATTGCACAACTCCTATTGTAAATGACTGAAAGTTATCTAATATATCCAAATAGCACTTAGCATGATAAATAACATCAGTATACTGGAAAGTAGATACTTTTTCATTGATTTGTACATCTGTATTTATAGCAGGACCTTTAGCCTTAGCAGGCTTGGTCAGATTGATTACAAGAGGAGGAGAAGAAGAACGTGGAGGAGGATTGGCCTTGTTACGACGGAGGTCGATAATATGCGGCTCAGAGGAGGTGAGCTCCCTTTTTTCCTTGTTATGAGATAAATCAATAACAAGTGGCTCGAAGAGATGAGCTGCCTTTTTTCCTTGTTACAATGTAAGTCTATAACCAGTGGCTCAGAAGAGGTGAGCTCCCTTTGGTCTTGACCATCATCAGTTGGTTGCTTCTGGACTGGCAAGTGAATAGCCAGTGGTTTGGAAGACTGAGGACGAGAAACACGCCCTTTGACAGGTATGATGAGGGTGTCATTAGGCACTGCTTCTTGTTCTTCTTCAGTGTCCATAGACAACACTACCTTCATGAATTCATCCTTGTACATACGAGCATCGTTGTAGTATTCTTCGACACCTTTGAAAGGATAGAGATCAGCAACCTCCTTTTGAATCTCTCCATTGTCATCGACATATTTGAAACATTGATGGAGAGTCGAAGGAACAATGTTATGCTCATGCAGGAATGGTCTCCCCAACAAAGCATTGTAAGAACAACCATGGTTGTCAATGATGTAGAAGGTCACCTTTGTGCGAAGATTGCGTATTTGGAGTTTTAGGTGAATCTTGCCTAGAGACTCACTCCTTCCCTGATTAAATCCAAGGATAGTGGTGATTGTACTGGAACAACTATGCACTGGAATCTTCAATGCATCTAACATTGTCTTTAGCATGATGCTGAGAGCAGACCCTGGATCTATCAGAATACGATCAACTTTCATCGAGTCGACATATCCTGTATAGTATAGAGGACGGTCGTGCCTATTATCTTCCATCAGCATGTTATCCTGTGTGAAAGTTATGTTTGGAATTAACTCCAACACACTATGACAATGGAGGCAAGAGACTGGCTCTGCTTTAGGATTCTTTAGAAGGGCTAGATAAGTTTCTGTATGCATGAGAGCCTCACTCAGAGTTTCTCGAGTCTCTTTGGAGAGACGCAAGATCTCAAAGATTGACAGCCGGGCCGGTGTATTGGCTAACTGAGCCAAGATATCAAAGTTGTAAGGCTTTTCAAGTCCGGAAGAAGATGACTTTTTAAAGGTTTGTCGAAGCGGACTTGTTGTTTGCCTTTGTCGGCTACTGTCGGCTTGGGGGGGAATGGGTTCTACAACCGGTGAGGACACAGCAGGGATGCCCTCAGTGGAAGCAGGTTGCACTGGAGCGGGCTCAGAAGAAGAAGCATGATTTTCTTGAGCTTCGGGATAATCCTTTAGATAGGCTTTTCCTGATCTGGTGCCCAACAGGATTTCCTTATCAACTATGGGGTCAAAAGATACCATATTGCAAGTCATTGTCTTGCCCTTGGAGCGGTCTTTCTTCTTGGAGGAAGAGGGAAGTTCAAACTCCGAGGCAAGATCAAGGGTGGATCCACATAATCTCGCCATTATCAAGAGACAAGGGGACAAGACCTTCACTTCGTGGAGGAGGGAGATTCTCGATCTCAAGAGTAGCTTTGGGGATAGGGATGACACCATGTTGTACCATCTGCGGCGGAAAGTCACCGAATTGAAACTGATACCATATTTGCGGTAACAGTCTTCTCGTCTTGCAGCAGAGTGACAATACCAGCGTTGACCAGCTCTTGAATTTTGCCTTTGAGCACATAACATGCTCGAGTGGATGCCCAATAAACCTGTGATAGACACAATACTTGGGATGATCAGTCTTACCGACCTTATCAGGCTTCTTCGGATCTGGGAGTTGGAGCTTATTGCTTTTGATCAAGCAATCAAAGATGCTCACGGTGTCATTCTCGTCAAAAGAGTACTCTACTTTCGGACGAGGTTCCCTTGGTGGAGGTGCTGAAGGAGTAGAAGTGGACGTAGGTGGAGCTACATTGACCGCCAGAGATTCTTTGTTCTTCAAGTTGATATTCAAAGTTTCTTTTCCCTTGCGGTTGTTCTGGCGATTACCACCACCCGATGTCTGGTGTTCATCCTGGTCGGGGTTAGATATTTGTACCCCTAGCTGCTTGAATTTGTCAGCACTAACTTCAGCTGCTTTAGCGTTGACAATGAAGGATGGCCAATCTTGGAACTGAGTTGATCCCGTCCACATGCTGATGATAGGCAAAAGATTTGCCTTGCATGGTATCTATGGTGACAGCGGCCGGAGTTCCAGGAGGCATTTTTAAAGCTTCCCGGCGGAACCTTTCAATGAAACTCTCAGCAGTTTCATTGTGTCTTTGTTTGATTTTATTGAGGGCTGACATGGTCATGTCGTTGATCCTCTCATAGAATCGTTCCAAGAAGATTTGTTTTAGACCGGAGAAGGAAGTGATATAGCCATCAGGCAAGCTTCTGTACCAATCGTATGCCACACCGGCTAAACAGCCGACGAATACCATGGTAAGAAGAGCGTCATTTGGCTGAAGTTGGACAGTCATTACCTCAAAGTGGTTAATGAACTGACTGGGAGAAGTGCTGCCATCAAACAGCGCGATTGTTAGGATTTTGTACTTTAGAGGGAATGGGACTTCCTTCCATTCAACTAGGGTAGGGTTGTTTGATCCCCAACCTCTGCAAGTTGTCCTTCTCTTTGAAGGCCTCGAACTGAGTGTGCAGGAGCTTGACAGCTTCATTGGCATCTTCCACTGATATCGAAGGAGCAGGCTGAGTCACAGTGTTAGGGGGAGGAACAGCGTGGTAAGCACTACCCCCAGCACCTGACTGACTGGATGTAGGTTGAATCTGTACCGGAGGTAGTTGATGAGATACTACCACCAGCCCTGCATTGACAGGCACTGACGATGCTATAATTTCAGGATTTGTCGCATGTAGGGTCGGTGGTACTGTATGTTGGGCCATGATGATATAATGCATACTTACAACCATTTCGGCCATGGTCTTCAACTTGTCTTCTAGTGCAGCTATTCGTTGTTCTTGACTAGCCGAACTGGAAGCATCTGGGTTTTCAGTGACAACATAAACTGTCACTTCTTTAGGTATAGTGGAGGACACTGTCTGTTCCGAACTTTCGTTGTATACATCATAGTCGGAGAAAGAATCATCTCCTGAGTGAGAAGGAGGGAGATGACCGGATGGATCTTAGAGAAGATTCCTTTGACCGATTGTGTCTCGGCTTCGGGATCTGGTATGTTGGAATACTCCATCGGAAGATTCTTGGAGTAGATCCAAATACCGCTGACTTGGCTTGCGAGGCTTGTCGTGCTTAGAGCACTTCCTACCCCCAGTGTCTCTGGAAGTCATGTTGACAGAAGCGTACAAAACTTCGTCTTCATCTTCTGACATAGGTTCAGAGTTTGTAAAGTTCAGACGATCGAAGACAGATCGTCTTGTTGTCTGACAACAACACTTGATGACTACTTTGTGATTACAATGGTGTCCAAGTGGTTGTACTGGAGGCGTTGAGATGTTGTCCCATTTTTGCTTAAGATGTTCTCGGAGATCGGGAACAATGACAGGACGAGAAGAAGTTTGAGGGATATGTACTTTGACAACATTTGGAACATGGTTCCGGTTCTTCAAATGTTTTGTCCCTTGAATGTACAAGGAAGTACTCATTTCATTGGCATAGGTGTCCGAATTTTTGATCCTGGAAGTTTGCTTCTGATGCTGGTTGGTCTTCGGCATTGGCTGTTTGCGTTTCACCGAAGTTGGTCTATTGAGATAAGTTCTTAGATCAGCAAACTCACCCCCAGGGGTTTCTGTCTGAGACACCAGTAATTTTCCCTATTTTGAACGGGATATTTTGAGAGTTGGGAGATCTTGGAATTCTGCTACCGAAGTAGGCAAAATTCTTCTTTGATCAGTACACTTCCCTTTAGCAAGGAGGAAAGAAGAACCCTTGTTGGAGAGAGTTCTTGTACTGATTGGTGCTAAGGCACGTTCTGTCATGACCCGCACCCACTGTTTGGGTACGAGAACGTAACAATGTCCAGCCTACGCCGCAGTGTCGGCGGTAGAACGCTGTCCTAGGTCACAATATCTAACAATATAATGCTAAGCAGTATATACTCCCCGAATGGGGGTGACATAGCAGATACAGTCTCAATGACATCTAAGGTAGAGCATGATAAAGATAGATAAAACATGAAATCCGAAAAAGATACAGGAGATAGAAGTCTAAGTGTCTAAGATACATAAACCCAGAAATACATCTCAAAACTCAAATACAGTAATCCACAAAGTAAATACAACTCCAGACAATGGAAATAACTATCTAAACAACCTCTAAAGTGTCTCCTCTAGGCTAGCAGGCAACCTCCAGGCTATCTGTAAAATTTATCAACAGGTCCAGTCAGGACTGGAGCGAGCACAGTACATCTCAACAATTCATAGCAGGTTAGAAAATATAAACATGCAGTAAAGTAAGATACAAGTACTGGAAGAAGTGCAGTATGTAAACAGGGAGAGAAAGCTGTAATAGAAATATCTACTATAAATAAAGACTAACAGTGGCTAGTGATTCAGAGTACAATATAGACATGTAAATGGCCTGGGATGATTCTGATAAGACACTACGGAATGATTCTGATAAGATACTACTGGTGTATTATTCACATGTCCAATTCTACTCCCCCCGTACCCCCAATCAATACACAAGGATCCAACCAGGTTATGTTATGATTCCATGTACAGCCCCCGAAGGGTGGTAGCCCCCGAAGGGTGGTAAACCCCCGAAGGGTGGTACATAGTAGACCCATAAATGGGATAAGGATTTCAGGAAGACTCTGTGATCATAAGAGTATATGTCACAAGTGATCGAAGAATCAACGAAGCATAGTGATACGCTATGTAAGTGAAATGTACAGAACATAGAGTACCCGATGCTCCCTATGGATAACATCTCAAGAAGGGATCCATATAGTAGCAATCTGTGTGACCAACGTGACAGTACAAGTAAAGTAATCTACTGTAGGAAATAGTTCTAAGCATGATATAAAATGATCAGAGAATGTACTCGCCTCGATAACCTGAACAGCTGATAAGTACAGGGGGTCCCACTGAAGCCACAGAGTTCTATTTAAAGCAACACAGGTTACAAGGTGTTCAAGTTGTAATAAATGAATTTCTACAAACAATCTATTTTATCCTAGGTTCTTCTAAGTCAAAATAACTGTAGGTCAACTCCGGTCAATAATTTAGTCAAACTAGGTCAAGTGTTGACTCACAGTTGACTTGGGTCAACTGGTCAACTCTGGTCAAACAGGGTAAATCTAGTCTAATTATTAAAGATATAAAGTGTACTTCGTTAGTCGTACGTCAAAACTTATGACACGCTGATCGAGATAAGAAGATCAATGGTAAGGTTGATAATCTTATTATAGTGATCCACGTGTTCATCTTGTCAATTTCAGCGATGTGAGATCACTGGAATTGACTGATCTCAGTTTCGTTGTACTAATCCCGAAATACGAACATTATAAGAATTAATTATTAATTAATTATAAAAAGGTTAAACTCAGAGAAATTATCAACAAATATTGTCGGATGATGAAATAAACATCGCCAACGTGTCCAGAATGGTCAAATTAGCTAGGATAGCCTACCCAACGGTCCAATTTGGACACAAAGGCAAAAAGGTAATTTTGGGTCAAAACGGTGTCCGTGTCGGAGCCGTTTTGCACCGAAAAACGTGCAAGAAAACAAGTCTATAAAATATTACAAATTATATGTCCACGAAATCAGAATGACGATACGAACCCAACGGTATCTCCAGAATTGGATTCCGTTGACCCGATCTCAATTTGGTCCGTTGACCAGAACTTGAAATTTCGGTTTGCACGAAAATGCGTGCCGGAGCCAATGTTCTCAAAACTTAGCAAACTACCTGTCAACGAGTCCATAATGATGATACGAACTCAACGGTATCTCCGAATTAGATTCCGATGAGCCGATCTCAAAATGACCCATTGACCCGGATATTGGTATCCGACTTGCACCGAAATGCGTGCCAGATCCAATGTCCCCCAAAACCTAGCAAATTATATGTTAACGAGTCCAAAATGACGATGAACTCAACGGTATATTCGGAATTGGATTTCGATGAGCCGATCTCAAAATGACCCGTTGACCCGGATATTGGTATCCGACTTGCACCGAAATGCGTGCCGGATCCAATGTCCACCAGAACCTAGCAAATTATATGTCAACAAGTCTAGAATGACGATACGAACTCAACGGTATATCCGGAATTGGATTCCGATGAGCCGGCGTCAAAAAGTACCGTTGACCCAGAATGTGGGACCCACTTTGCACCGAAAAATGTGCCAGGGCCCACGTTCTCCAAATCTAACAAATTTTATATGAAAATATGCCAGAACGACACCACAAGTCTACTGGTGGTGTCAGAAATGAAATCTGGAGTCCCGTGTTCAAAAATGGAATTTTACAAGTTAGAAATTACGAATTCGGACGGCCAACTTTGGCGTCGAATTCAACCAATCAAACAAGCTCACAATGAAACAAAACTGGAGGGGTAGCAAGAGGGTTATACCAGCTTCGCACCGGAACTGGTAGCACGCCAAACGGAGCTGCGGTGGAGGAGATACAAGCTGACGAAGTTGGCCCCACGAAACTGTCCAAATTTATTACAATTTAAACGGTCAACTTGATGGCCGGTTTTGATGTATCAAACGATAAAATTAACGGACGAAAATTGACATGAGCGAAGGTGGATATACCGAGATTACGACGGAGCAAAGAAATCCCCGATCCAACGGTCGGATTCCCAGGAAAACATACGCGAAGTTGCTACGACGGGGCGCCAAAACGGGCTCGATTCCGCGCGCGTCACGACGGGACGTCGTGCAAAACGCTCGAATCGCCTCGACGGCGCGTCCCGGAGGACGGTGGCCGTCAGGGAAAGGCAGCCTAGGGTGCGCCCGAGGTGGGCCACCCACGACGGGGTCGCCGGAGCCATGGCGGCTGCCGGCGGCGGCGGCCACGCCCGCACGCGCGCGCACTCCATGGCATGCTGCTGCCACTGCTGCTGCGTTGCGCCAGCGCGCGCGCGACGGTGCGGCGAACACAGCGGTGGCGCGGCGGCGAGGTGACGAGTGAAGGTGGCACGGATGGGTGGTGTCGGTTGTGGTGGTTTGGCTTGGATGAAGGTGGTGGGGTGCGATTTCATGGTGGAAGTGGAGGAGATGGAGGAGGAGAAGAATCTGCGGGTGGTGGTGGTGGTGGCCGGCCGAGCTCGGCCAGGAGGGGGGTGGTCGGGCTCGGCCAGGGGGTCAGATTGGCCATGGGGTGGTCGTGTGGAGTTGTGGTTGCATGGTGCTGTTGGTGTGTTGGTTTTGTGAAGGAGTGTGAAAAAAATAGGTTGTTTAGAGAGAGAAAGAGATGAGAGTAATAATGTGAGAGGGAGAGAGAGAGAGAGAGAGAGTTGCTCTACTAGAATTTAGGGCCGGCACACATGCTGCTAAGGGGTTGGGGAAAAGTGAATGTAGGGATTGAGTGGATGAGATTTAGTTTGGGGAATCCAAGGGCTACAATTTAAATAGGAAAGATTAGGTTATTCCTATAGGATTTAATTCAAGGAAAATTCCAATAAATAATTTAAAAAAAGGGTAGAATGAGTACTAATATTTTTGGGCAAGAAAATATGAGGGTGTCATGATGGAGAATAATATGGAGCTGGGCTGGACTCGGTGGAGCCGGGTTGGGTCAAAATCGGACATTGTGCAAAAATCGAATTAAAATTAGGAATCGATGATCATGGGTAAATAAGTAGCACATGGAGATTCCAATAAATGGGACACAAGTGGCAAGCGGGTAGTAGGCTCAATGTGGGCCATGTCCATAATTGGGGCTGACAGGTTTTGGTCGACAGGGGACCCATAAATCAAGTTGGAAAATGAATGTGACACCGTGGGGTAAAATAAAATCGGGTCACGTGTCAGGAAAGTTGTGCGAAACAAATGGAGCACAAGATGGCTTGTCTGAGTGGGACACGAAGGTCATGGGTGACGAGCGTCTCGAGTAGATCATCAATGAGAAGTTGGTTTCAAGAAACTGACTGGTCTTGCGCTCCCAAATTAAAAGTCACGGTAACGTGCTAATAATGATCAAGGAAAATAGTGGGAAAATTAATTAATAATTAATTGGTCTAAATCGACCCGAAGTTCAGCGAAGCAAAAAGAGCACAAGGGAACAAGTTTGAGTGGGACACTATATACCGTCATGAAGGTAATCCTGTCCACTCCAAAACTCGTGAAGAAGATTTCCAGAGTTGAACATCCCTGACACTCTAAATATCAAAGGCACGGCAAAGCACACTTAAGGAAAAAAATAGAATAAATTATTTATCAAAACCAATCAATCAGAAAATAAAATAAATAAAAAAAATCAACCCGAAATTCAGGGTGCTCACATCCTACCCACCTTATAAAAATTTTGTCCTCGAAATTAAAATGTCCATACTCCCTCTAGGTCAAACCCCCACAATCAAAGTCCCATAACTTAACAAATCATACCATCAAAAAAAAGGACGGCATACAGGGTCATGGCATACGGTGACAGTGAAGTCTCATCTAGGTATACTAGTCATACTAACCAAAACGGTCATTGGGTATCAAAACACACAAGCAATCTAGGGTGCTAAACGAGAAAAGATACAGAAATAACAAATCATCAAAACTGTAAGGCGGTCTACCATCCTATATGAAAACTGGTGCTTATCAAAAATAAAATAAAATAAAGGTAACTACCAATTATCTATAAAGGGTGCAGAAAATTAAATTCAAAAGTTAAGAATTGAAAGTCACTTGCATTGAAATCCAATCACAATATATATATAGAGAGAGCGTTAGAAAGGAAAAACTAGAATTATGTGTATGGGGACATGTTCATATGGTTAGATAGTAGGCGTGGGTGTACGTGAATATACATGAAATTGTATATGAGGATTTGGTTTTCAAACAATAGCTATCTAGTTACACTACTCATGGCATATTGATTAAACAATCTACAATACGCAACCTATTTAATCATAACATGCATGGCTAACCATATATATATATAAAAGGTAGAGACATAGTTATGTATCTATATATATTATAACATGTATGCCTAAGCTCTCTATATATATATCTATCTAGACATATAATCATAACATAGAGGGGAAGGGTTTGGTTACAGCTTAGTATTAAAAGGTTAAATCCAGGTTTAGTTCAGCATTTACATACAAAATCTGAAAATAAGCTAACATTTAAACCAGTGCAATATTAACATAATGCAGTGTCAGATTTTAGGGTTTTGAAACATCACAACCAATCTCAACGCTCCCAATACATCCTAACATGATATAAATGAAACCCTAACATACTATCAATACATTTATCTACGCATACAGTTCAATATTACATATTAAATCTGAAATTGAACTAAACATGGGAATCAATGTAAAAAAAATATTAACATGTATTCAGTTTTCAGGATTTTGGAGAAATTCACAATCAAAACCAACTCAATGTTTATCACAAACTAACATGTAAGAATATAAAATCTAACATAATATCCCTACTTACAACAATGTACATAGCTCTAAATATTACATAAAAATAGAACAACAATTTGAACTAATATTCGGAATCTCGTATCAAGGGTTAATATGCACACAGTCTCAGATTTTACAATTTTAACATAGCTTAACCAATTTCTCTAAAAATTGAAACCCTATAGATATCATACATGTGCAGTTATGTAGACAAAACTAATAACATAAAATTTATATTTGAACTACGACTTTACACTGGAAAAAGCAGAAAACCAGGAATATTGGGGTTTGGAAATTTAATATCAACAACATATTAATAGGTATTCAGATAGGTGGAAATCAAAGGGTAGCATACATACGTGTCAGGCAAGTGTCCACTATATATATATACTCATATATTCTCATGTCCCAAAAAATTAATTCTACGTTAAGACTAACATTTAGATTCCTACCAAAATTGCAAGCAGGTGATTGACGAAATCAAGACAGTTTTATTATCATTATTATTTAATACAAGAACAATAGCAAGAAGAAATAACGATAAAATCTGTTTGCTTATTTGTCTAAAAGAAGGAACCATTTTGAAACCCAGAGTTAAAATATCAATCCCAAAATAAAGTCTAACAAAATCATCGATTCATTGTATTAAGAAGAAATTTCTTGGTAAGAAGTTACACAAGGTTTATAAAAATAGTTAAACCTACTCCTAAGTTAAATAATTAGAAACTAAACAAAACAAACCAATTAATAATTATCTTTTTTTTTTGAAGGACTGCAACAAAAGTAGAGAAAACATGCTTGAAAACATTTAAGGTACAATCTGATAATCATATGCGTCTATCCAAAATAATGGTACTCTAAATCCTTGTCATACTAGTGAGCAAGGCTACGATAATTACAGAGCCCTTGACTTATGCACATACCTCTAGACTCATGGTATTTAACATTTTCGCGGTGACGCTAGCTTGGCTGCAAAAACCTTAAATTCCCACACCCGAGACATATATCCAGAGTCAGACTATATATCCTCACCATGCTGGCTAATGCGACTATAGAAGACTAGATTCCAAGACTCAGATGACCTAGCCCATATAATTTTATCTTGCCAAAAATTTAATTAAATCAACAATGAATACCCAAAATCAACTCAAATTTATCAACGAACTTCAAAATTCAAAAATGAACAAAATCCATCAAAATACAAACTCGGATGCAACAGCTATCATCAAGATTCAAAATTCGACAATCATCCATCAAAATCAATAAATACAAACTCAAACTCAACCATAATCCATCAAAATCAAATTCAACAACAGAAAGTAAAGATAAATCAAATCAAGAGAAAAAGAGAGTTTTCAAATCGAAGTTAAATAAGATTCTCAAGGGTCGTCCCAGGAATCTTTCAAGGGTTCCTAACTGTGATTGAGTACCTTCAAAAATATATCCTATTCCTAGTGTAGGCTGTAGTGGTACTCTAGTTCGAATACCACTACACAAACTCGACCTGTATGGGCCACCACTAAAAATGTGTCACGACCCGTACCCACTGTTTGGGTACGAGAACGTAACAACGCCCAGCCTACGCCGCAGTATCGGCGGTAGAACGCTGTCCTAGGTCACAACATCTAACAATATAATGCTAAGCAGTATATACTCCCCGAATGGGGGTGACATAGCAGATACAGTCTCAATCACATCTAAGGTAGAGCATGATAAAGATAGATAAAATATGAAATCCGAAAGAGATACAGGAGATAGAAGTCTAAGTGTCTAAGATACATAAACCCAAAAATACATCTCAAAACTCAAATACAGTAATCCACAAAGTAAATACAACTCCAGACAATGGAAATAACAATCTAAACAACCTCTAAAGTGTCTCCTCTAGGCTAACAGGCAACCTCCAGGCTATCTGTAAAATTTATCAACAGGTCCAGTCAGGACTAGAGTGAGCACAGTACATCTCAACAATTCATAGCAGGTTAGAAAATATAAACATGCAGTAAAGTAAGATACAAGTACTGGAAGAAGTGCAGTATGTAAACAGGGAGAGAAAGCTGTAATAGAAATATCTACTATAAATAAAGACTAACAGTGGCTAGTGATTCAGAGTACAATATAGACATGTAAATGGCCTGGGATGATTCTGATAAGACACTACGGAATAATTCTGATAAGATACTACTGGTGTATTATTCACATGTCCAATTCTACTCCCCCCGTACCCCCAATCAATACACAAGGATCCAACCAGGTTATGTTATGATTCCATGTACAACCCCCGAAGGGTGGCAGCCCCCGAAGGGTGGTAAGCCCCCGAAGGGTGGTACATAGTAGACCCATAAATAGAATAAGGATTCCAGGAAGACTCTGTGATCATAAGAGTATATGTCACAAGTGATCGAAGAATCAATGAAGCATAGTGATACGCTATGTAAGTGAAACGCACAGAACATAGAGTATCCGATGCTCCCTAAGGATAATATCTCAAGAAGGGATCAATATAGTAGCAATCCGTGTGACCAATGTGACAGTACAAGTAAAGTAATCTACTGCAGGAAATAGTTCTAAGCAGGATATAAAATGATCAGAGAATGTACTCGCCTCGATAACCTGAACAGGTGATAAGTACAGGGGGTCCCACTGAAGCCACAGAGTCCTATTTAAAGCAACACAGGTTACAAGGTGTTCAAGTTGTAATAAATGAATTTCTACAAACAATCCATTTTATCCTAGGTTCTTCTAAGTCAAAATAACTCTAGGTCAACTCCGGTCAATAATTTAGTCAAACTAGGTCAAGTGTTGACTCACAGTTGACTTGGGTCAACTGGTCAACTCTGGTCAAACAGGGTAAATCTAGTCTAATTATTAAAGATATAAAGTGTACTTCGTTATTCGTACGTCGAAACTTACGACACGCTGATCGAGATAAGAAGATCAATGGTAAGGTTGATAATCTTATTATAGTGATCCACGTGTTCATCTTATCAATTTTAGCGATGTGAGATCACTGGAATTGACTGATCTCAGTTTCGTTGTACTAATCCCGAAATACGAACATTATAAGAATTAATTATTAATTAATTATAAAAAGGTTAAACTCAGAGAAATTATCAACAAATATTGTCGGACGATGAAATAAACATCGCCAACGTGTCCAGAATGGTCAAATTAGCTAGGATAGCCTACCCAACGGTCCAATTTGGACACAAGAGCAAAAAGGTAATTTTGGGTCAAAACGGTGTCCGTGTCGGAGCTGTTTTGCACCGAAAAATGTGCAAGAAAACAAGTCTATAAAATATAACAAATTATATGTCCACAAAATCAGAATGACGATACGAACCCAACGGTATCTCCAGAATTGGATTCCGTTGACCCGATCTCAATTTGGTCCGTTGACCAGAACTTGGAATTCCGGTTTGTACGAAAATGCGTGCCGGAGCCAATGTTCTCAAAACTTAACAAACTACCTGTCAACGAGTCCAGAATGATGATACAAACGCAACGGTATCTCCGGAATTGGATTCTGATGAGCCGATCTCAAAATGACCCGTTGACCCGGATATTGGTATCCGACTTGCACCGAAATGCGTGCCGGATCCAATGTCCACCAAAACCTAGCAAATTATATGTCAACGAGTCCAGAATGACATTACGAACTCAACGGTATATCCGAAATTGGATTCCGATGAGCCGATGTCAAAATGACCCGTTGACCCGGATATTGGTATCCGACTTGTACCGAAATGCGTGCCGGATCCAATGTCCACCAAAACCTAGCAAATTATATGTCAACGAGTCCAGAATGAGAATACGAACTCAACGGTATATCCGGAATTGGATTCCGATGAGCCGGTGTCAAAAAGTCCTGTTGACCCAGAATGTGGGACCTACTTTGCACCGAAAAATGTGCCAGGGCCCACGTTCTCCAAATCTAACAAATTTTATATGAAAATATGCCAGAACGATGCCACAAGTCTACTGGTGGTGTCAGAAATGAAATCTGGAGTCCCGTGTTCAAAAATGGAATTTTACAAGTTGGAAATTACGAATTCTGACGGCCAACTTTGGCGTCGAATTCAACCAATCAAACAAGCTCACAATGAAACGAAACTGGAGGAGTAGCAAGAGGGTTATACCAGCTTCGCACCGGAACTGGTAGTACGCCAAACGGAGCTACGGTGGAGGAGATACAAGCTGACGAAGTTGGCCCCGTAAAACTGTCCAAATTTAATACAATTTAAACGGTCAACTTGGTGGCCGGTTTTGATGTATCAAACGATAAAATTAAAGGACGAAAATTGACATGAGCGATGGTGGATATACCGAGATTGCGACGGAGCAAAGAAATCGCTGATCTAACAGTCGGATTCCCAGGAAAATGTGCACGAAGTTGCTATGATGGGGCGCCAAAGCGGGCTCGATTCCGCGCGCGTCACGACGGAACGTCGTGCAAAATGCACGAATCTCCTCGACGGTGCGTCCCGGAGGACGGTGGCCGTCAGGGGAAGGCAGCCTAGGGTGCGCCCGAGGGGGGCCACCCACGACGGGGTCGCCGGAGCCATGGCGGCCGGCGGCCGTGGCGGCCACGCCCGCACGCGCGCGCACGCCATGGCATGCTGCTGCCGCTTCTGCTGTGTTACGCCAGCGCGTGCGCGATGGTACGGCAAACACAGCGGCGGCGCGACGGCGAGGTGGCGAGCGGAGGTGGCACGGATGGGTGGTGTCGGTTGTGGTGGTTTAGCTTGGATGAAGGTGGTAGGGTGCGGTTTCATGGTGGAAGTGGAGGAGATGGAGGAGGAGAAGAATCTGTGGGTGGTGGTGGTGGTGGCCGGCCGAGCTCGACCAGGAGGGGGGTGGTCGGGCTCGGCCAGGGGGTCGGGTTGGCCATGGGGTGGTCGTGTGGAGTTGTGGTTGCATGGTGCTGTTGGTGTGTTGGTTTTGTGAAGGAGTGTGAAAAAAATAGGTTGTTTAGAGAGAGAAAGAGATGAGAGTAATAATGTGAGAGGGAGAGAGAGAGAGAAAGAGTTGCTCTTCTAGAATTTAGGGCCGACACACATGCTGCTAAGGGGTTGGAGAAAAGTGAATGTAGGGATTGAGTGGATGAGATTTAGTTTGGGGAATCCAAGGGCTACAATTTAAATAGGAAAGATTAGGTTATTCCTATAGGATTTAATTCAAGGAAAATTCCAATAAATAATTAAAAAAATATGTAGAATGAGTACTAATATTTTTGGGCAAAAAAATATGAGGGTGTCATGATGGAGAATAACATGGAGCTGGGCTGGACTCGGTGGAGCCGGGTTGGGTCAAAACCGGACATTGTGCAAAAATCGAATTAAAATTAGGAATCGATGATCATGGATAAATAAGTAGCACATAGAGATTCCAATAAATGGGACACAAGTGGCAGGCGGGTAGTAGGCTCAATGTGGGCCATGTCCATAATTGGGGCTGACAGGTTTTGGTCGACAGGGGACCCACAAATCAAGTTGGAAAATGAATGTGACACCGTGGGGTGAAATAAAATCGGGTCACGTGTCAGGAAAGTTGTGCGAAATAAATGGAGCACAAGATGGCACGTCTGAGTGGGACATGAAGGTCATGGGTGACGAGCGTCTCGAGTAGATCATCAATGAGAAGTTGGTTTCAAGAAACTGACTGGTCTTGCGCTCCCAAATTAAAAGTCACGGTAACGTGCTAATAATGATCAAGGAAAAGAGTGGGAAAATTAATTAATAATCAATTGGTCTAAATCGACCCGAAGTTCAGCGAAGCAAAAAGAGCACAAGGGAACAAGTTTGAGTGGGACACTATATACCGTCATGAAGGTAATCCTGTCCACTCCAAAACTCGTGAAGAAGATTTCCAGAGTTGACATCCCTGACACTCCAAATATCAAAGGCACGGCAAAGCACACTTAAGGAAAAAAAACAGAATAAATTATTTATCAAAACCAATCAATCAGAAAAAAAAAAATCAACCCGAAATTCAGGGTGCTCACATGTTCAGATTGATCTTCTACAATAAAAACCGAAGAAGACTAAAAAAAGACCAAAGGGCATTTTCCTTTGTTTTGTGAAGAAGGGTTAGCTAAAGAGCGTTTCCCTCTGTTGTCTTCCAAGTCATGGGATGAGGAAGTTTGAGAAAAGACCAACGTACAATTTCCTTTGTTCTGGGGAGGAGGAGGAATAGTCAAAAGACTACCACCAGTGGATTGCGCTGGAGCAACAGGGTGCTTGAGAAGAGGAGCAGAGGTTTTCCCCTTGCTATGTGAAGAAGAAAGATTAGCCAAAGGGCTGTCTCTCTTAGACTACGCTGGCGCAGTTTGCGCAGGGATTGAAGTGGCTGTTGGCACACTGACAGGTTGCGCATGAGTAACTCTGACAGAAGGTCTTCTGGCCACAGTTTCAACAGCTTGTGCAGTAGGAGTCTTGATGCCAGAATGCTTGAGTTGTACTCTGGTTGCTGGAGTGGTGGATTACGCAGGCAGAGTTGCAGCCAACTGCGCCAAAGGAATAGGAGTCTTACACTTTGACAGAGCAGCATAGGAAGTAGGTTGTGCACTGGCAAGGGGAGCAGCATACTGCACATGGGCAGTAGCAGCAGACTGCGCAACAGAGACAGCAGTCTTGGGAACAGAGGCAGTAGACTGTGCAGCAGGCTGAGCAGCAGAAGCAGTAGACTGCACAACAGTCTTGGGGACCCACACTGGGTGAACTTTGCTTGAGGCAGAAGTTGTTACAGTGCGAGGGGTGGTCCTGGAGTTGATCATCGCCTCGTAGGCCGTCTGGTTGACCTTTACAACCAGCGTCTTCTGCGTCTTTCCGATAGACGCAACATCACATTGAGTTATCACTTCCTCGTCGGAGGAGAAAGTCGTCTCCAGCAGAGTCGACATTTTGTTTGCAAAAACAAAAGTTGTTCTTTATTTCACAAACTTTGTAAGAAGATTACAAGAATTCTGGGAAAGTACAACTATAGGAATCCGTTCTGAATGACGATCGCTTTATCCCTTGGACGATGTGAACTTTGAAGACGATATCCTCTGAAGATTGCAGCAGCACTTTGGCAAGAACTCCTGATCTCTGGTGATAATTTCTGTGTGTTTTGGTCTTTTTGTGTGTGTTAATGAAGACTTGAAACTCTATTTATAGAGTTCTGGAAATAACTAACTTTTAGGTATTCTGAGTTGTGCAGGATAGATTGCGCAGACTTTGGATTGCGCAAGCAATGAACTGCACAGGCAGTTACTCGATCGTGGACCACCTGTATGTGACGCGTGGCATTGTTTGATTAAAATATGCTTGATCGTGTACAGACGGTTGCCATATGATGAGTAATTGATGGCATGTAGGCCACGTGTACATTTGTCAGTTATCTTGATGGAGTGCACCACCTAAATTGTGCTGGCTTCAGATTACGCTAGGCTAGACCGCGCTGCAGAGAGTCTGGCAGATTGCGCTACATGTACAGCTGTCCTCGAGCGCTGTGCTGCATGATAAACGAATAGTTTCCTCGTTCTCCGTGCTGTCAGCTGTCAGAAGATCTGATTCTCTGTCAGGTAATGATGACGAGGCCACGTCAGCTTGCGCACTTGGATGAGTACGCAGTTCAACCTGCACAATTGAGTTATTGCACAATCTGTCTCCTGCGCAGTTCACTTAAAGGATGCACAATTTGATTTTCATGACTTCTTTGATGGGTGCAACTTAATTTTTAGGACCTACAATCCTTTGTGGGGCAATACACATATTGATAACAGAAGCAATACTTCAGATCATTGGTTCGCCTAACTTCCTCTGGCCTTCGAGGGGGAGGTAGTTGCAGCTTGTTCCCCTTTATAAGTACCTGGAACATGCCCAACGTAAGGGCTTCGTTGAATGTGTAATATGGCTTAGGCCTTGGAGCAGCTGGAGCTTTTTGTTTGGACTGTGAAGCAGCTGTAAAAACATCCACCAGAATGGACTCCTTTCCTTTGTTGGTATTCCCAGAAGTGTTATTATTATAGGGACACTTCACTTTGTCTTCAGGTGATTTCAATCCAATCAGATGTAAAACTTGGACATATTCTTCAGCCTTCTCGGCAGCAGCGATGAAGGCTGGCCAGTCATTATAATCTCTAGGGCTGATACAGAATCTGAAAAATTATCCCTGCATGTGTCAATCAACACCGACTGAGGAGTCCTGGGATGCAATTTCATCGATAATCTCCTGAACCGTTAAATGAATTCATGAGCCGGCTCTTTGTTCTCTTACTTTGTCACAATAAGCTTCGACATGGAGACATCACCCGTCCCCTTATAGAATTTGGAAAGGACCAGTTTCTCCAGATCTTTGAAAGATTTAATACAATCATCTGGTGGATTACAGAACCATTCGAAAGCTACTCCCTTCAATGTACCGACAAACAATTCAGACCAAAGTGCATCATTCTTTGGTATATGAACGGTCTGGGAGTAAAAGTATGTCAAATGTTGTCTTGGTGAGCCTGTTCCATCATAAGGAATCCGAGATTAGGGTTTATACTTTGGAGGACAAACTACGTCATCCCTTTCTGATGGATAAGGACGTGACACTCCCATTTGATGGAGCTCCTCCTTTGAAGTCATATCATCTAACCAGGCGTTGATGCCTCGAATAGCTTCTAAAGCATCAACGGGCTGACTTGCAGAGGTTGACTGTATGATAGTTGGTTGAGTCTGTTGTAATACAGGCGTAAAGATATTTCTAACTATCGGTGGCTGATTAGGGTTTAACGACACCCCAATTGTATCTTGATCAGCAGGAGATTGAATTGATGGATGAGTTGGATGTAGAGCTATTGCATGTTCATGGTTGTTTGTATCTGCTGCATCATCGCCATAACATTTTGTAGCATGTTCTCTAGAGTATCTATTCTCTATCAACCACTACTAGCACCCTTTTTATTACCAGTCACATACACAGATATTTTATATGGACTGCCAGATGGAGAAGTATGCATGGAAGCATTATTAGAACTAATACTGCTTGACCCTCACTGTGAAATTGCATCATCTCTTTCCGAAGTTTGAGGTACTCTATCATCAGACTGAGATGTTTAATGATCAAAAACTGGGAGAGTGCTACCCTGAGTATTATCTTGTTCAGGAACTTGGAGTACAACAAAAGAATATCTAGATCGAGAACGGGTTCCTTGATATACACCTTCGGGTGAAGGTACTCTTTTACCTCCTGTGGATGAAGAGAATAAAGGTACTTGATCATCACCCTGATTGGATGTTACATAGACCGATGCCTCATGTAACTCGTCTTCATTATCTGAAAGTCATCGTCTAAGACACGACAAATCAGGAGGATTTGGTTGCAATCTTGTGAAAATAGATCGCCTTACTGGTTAATCAACTGCCTTTGAGCAGTAACAGTTGATAACAATATTTGCACATAAATGTCTTTGACATGACATAACTGTGTTTGATGACACATCTGTTGATTTACGCTTATGCCGAAGCATATCACGAAAGTCAACAGAAGGGTGTATGACCTCCTTTCTCTTTTTATGCGATTGGACAGAGTTCGTGCATGGAAAAGTTAGTTTTTGAGCTCGTCAACCTATTTTATATACACGAGAAATCCCAGTACTTAGGTCTCGAGGTGTTTTGTCAAGTGGACTCATTTTAGGTACATTGCAAAGAAACGTACATGAGTCTACAACATGTGGAAGAGAGGCGCATGGCATGTTGGGGCACATAGGTTTTAGCTTGTATAGCTTTCCATCACCAGCACACATAACACGGAGAGGCGCATGAACTGTGCCTTCTTCATAAAGCACATAATCTGACGAGAAATAAAGTCCGTGGAAGACAGACTTCTAATCTTCCATTATCATCTAGAGTTGTATTAAAGTAGAACTCTCAACTCGATTCACCAAGTGTGAGGCAAAAATTCCAACATTTGAATCTTTGGCATCATAGTGTTTTCCTGTGCCAAAATTCAAATTTTGTGCATTCTTATTGCCCAAGCTGGAGCAAGTAGTTCTATCATAGATGTTAGCCTTCTTCTGGACGCGTGATTGGGATACGTCTTTTTGTTATTCTTCTTCTTCTGAGAAGCACAGTGCTTAGTTGTTGGCCCATTGGTAGAGCCTTTCCTAGAATCATAGTGTATATCATGCATCCCAACAGCAGAAACTTCTTTAGACAGAATTATGATTGGAACTGAGCCATGCGCCTCCGAACTGTTGTTTTGGCCTACCGTGGCCAAATATTTCCCTTTGCCATCAGCGGCGTTAGGAAGAGCAGAGAGGGACTTCGGGATCTAAGCCTTACGAACACACTTGGCTTTCTGCCTGTTGGCAGCCGGAGCAGAGTCTTTGTCCGACGACATTGCTTCATATGCTTGCTGGTCGGATTGCACAACCAATATTTTCTCAACTAAATCTAGCTTAGTCACATCAGATTGTGCCACCACTTTCTCGTCGGTAGAGAAAGTAATTCCCCAACAGAGTCGCCATTTTTGTTTCAATACAAAAAGATTCCCGAAATGAAAAATCTTTTGTATTATTATAAAGAAAGAGTACAATAAGAATCTTAAACAAGAATTTTGAGTACAATAGAATCCGAGGATTGGGGCGATGGAGATTAAGTCTACTTCGACTTCTTTACTTTGTTGACGGTCTGATGCAGAAGTTGTTGAAGCTTGATAGTTGATGAACTCTCGATAGCAATGGGAAATTTATTACTGAAAGCCCTCTCTTTCTCTCTGAAAGTTCTTAGAAAAGGAGCAGTATACGTAGTCTCTCCTTGTAGTTGTATTCTGTGTCCTCTTAAGCGAGGAAGGAACTTTCCTCTATTTATAACTTTTTTTACTAGAACAGCCATGTGTGTATGTGCAGAAAATATACTGTCTTCTACCTCAGAGACGCATGAAATTGGGTAGGCACATGGGCCTTAGTGGTTAGTAGGGAGTGAACGTGCTCGAGAATCACGTATAGCTCTCCACGTATTTTGAGACGTATTATACGAAAAACTGCCATGCCAGCACACGATCTGTTTAATGTGGATCGGCCATGCGTCTAATTACTTTAAACGCATAACATTTGATTACTTACTGCAAATAATAACTTTTCTTTGGATAACTATGTGTCATCAACATTTGAACGCATAGCTCTTCAATTGCTTACTGCAAAACACTGTTCTGGAAGTAGACGCATACAACAACTACTTCCTTCACAGCTGACAAAGTGTAAAGATGAATGTGAAGTGGTTACTGACGTCTTCTTCGTAGTCTGAACATTGCACACTGTTCGAGGTTTTTTTCCATATAAGAGACAAAAAAACACATCATGCGTTTGGATGAACTATGCGTCTGACTAGCCCATCTCTTGAACATGTGCCTTTAAGAGCTCTTGTAGAAGCATGGAATTTCAAGACCAGAAATCCTATGCGCCTAACATTACATGCGCCAGGAAGCTCGGATGAGGTACTCGGCACAGCAAATAACAAAAGCATAGACATTAAAAGAAGACTTTTTATTTCATATAAAAGTATATTACATGTCTAAAAAAAGAGCTATACAAAGGAGAATTTCTACAAAGAAAAGACCCTAAGTCTACAGCTAGGAGCAGCAACCACCATGCGCTCTCAGCTTGGCACATCACTTCAGCGTCTCAGCCAAGCACATCCCTTCCGCGGCTCAGTTATGTGCATCCCTTTAGCAGCTCAGTTATGTGCGCCCTTCAGCGTCTCAGTCAGGCGCATCATGAAGTCTCAGCATATGCACCATCAAATGCTTCGACTTTTGAAGCATTTATTGAGCAGAACGAGGGTGGAAAATCAACCCTCTAGCTGGAAGAAGAGCTCTCCGCAGTTGATCCGCGACAAAAGGAGGCTTTCAACACAACCAGAATGGGCAACACCCACTCTGACAGAGGAAAGAGCCTCCAAAGTCGGGGTACCGCAATTCCGATCTGCGGCTCTTCCAGTATAACGGAGACGAGGCTCGAGCATCCCGATCTTTGGATACAACAAGCACCTTCTGCCTGCCTCAGAAGCCCTCGACTCCGACTTTTAGATGTAACAGTCACCTTCAAGTGCATCAATGAAGACAATGCGTCACATCTTCACCCTCGGGAGCATCTCATCAACAGAATGTGCTTGAGCAAACAAGTTCATTTCAGGAGGACGTGAGAGAACGAGAAGCAAATTCTCTCCTTGCCTCTATTTATAGGCCGGGCAAATCAAACCCATGCACCAAGTGTCGGGCTGTCCGAATCCCGTGCAATGAATTTACATTAATGGCGATGAACCTGACGCTTCGAATTCGGTCGAGTCAAAAACGGCTATTTAAAGCACTCGAAGAAAGTAACAGTCGGACCAATAAAGACGTGTCATAAAAACGGATGTGCCGGTCAGACCGCACATCATACTAATGCGCCCATCAGTACCGAGCGCCTTACGAGGATGCGCCCCATGCGTCCCCATGTGCCTAGTGGAACGCGGATCGACGTGCCCACTCAACAGCCCATCACCTGTCAAAGAACATTAAATGCTGAAGTCTGACAGAGTTTGCAGCACGTCCCCCGAGGACTGAATAATTGACAGCTTTTTCAGAAGACGAAGCGTCGTCGACGTCAGCATCATCATTACTCTCCTCCAGTGGTTACAAGCCACGTGGCCGCCCAACCATCTCGCATGCGCCTCCGTAGCCATGCGCCTAAATCTTTGAATGCGCCTCAAAAGCCATGCACCTCAGACTTTTCTCTGATCCCTAAAGACAGAAGTCAAGTCACTACTGAAGCCTTGCATATGCCCCAAAAGCCGTGCGTCCAGACTGGTTCGTGACTCCTAAATGTTACAAGCCAAAGTCTCCTCATGTGTCCAATCCCAGGCGCATCCTATCAGGTCACTCCCCATCAAATCCGAGATCTTTGAGCCATGGACCTACGACATCTGTCCTTTGACTTGATTCAGCCTATAAAGGGGTGCTAATCACCCAAGATCTCAGCAACTAAAAGATCCTCTCTATTGCTATATGTCAGCTCGGCCGCAGCCCACAAATACAACAGGAAGGGTTCAACTCCTCAATCAAAGTGCATCTCCCATGCGCCTCCATCAGTAATCACCACGTGGCGTCTCCACGTACAGGCGTATCCTATATATGCACGTATGAGCAGCCAGCCTGTTAAACTATAAATAGAGGGATCATTTTCTTCTTACACACACAGACAAGAATACACAGAGATAGACCAACGAGTACCCGCACAGAGAGGCAGATACAGACACCCAACGTCTTCTTTCTCTCCGCAAGCTCCAGCACCCAGAGCAACTCAGACCTTCACATAACCGAGAACCGTCGTCAGATCGTCAATGGAGTCAACGTATTACCACTCGCTCCATCGGCACAAGGGATCCAGATAAACAAAAGTGTACTCCTAGGACTACATCTACGTCCTACATTGTAACATTGTTCTGTTTGTAATTAAAATTTGCAATCAAAAGATTTTAATGGCAAACAAGCTGACGACTCTGCTGGGGGCCACTTTTTTCTCTACCGAGAAAGCTGTGTCGCAATCCGACGATGTGAAGGTGGGCTCATCCCATAAGATGCTGGTCGTACGCCTCAATCAACAGGCGTATGAGGAGTTCATCTCTGAAGGCAGTGTGAGTCCTTCGAAGCGGCTGCCGAAGCCGAAGAAGACTCGCCAGGTCTGAGTGCGCAAGGTCGACGCCTCTGGCACCATCACTAAAGGAGATGTGCCGATGCAGCCTACCCTTCCTGCTGACGTCCTCAGCAGCCAAGATGGGCCCACCAGTGCAGCGTATCTCTCGGAGAAACGTACGGCTGACCACATTCCCCAGCCATCTCCCTCTCAGGCGAGAAAGATGCGTCGACGGAGCAGGGGCGCAGCCAATGCCCCGCGTATCACCTCTGATGCGCCACAAAAGGTCTCTTTCTTTGACAGACTCACTCGCTGTAGTGGCGAGGAGAATTTGGACTCTGAGTACTATACACCCCAGCGGGCTGGTACGAAGAAGTCCAAGGCAGCACGGGCCATGTGCCTTAAACGTGCTATGCCGGCAGTAAACCAGAAGCATACGCTCACAATCATGCACGCTGCTGATGGTAAGCTATATAAGGTCGACTCGGGTGCTTCTGTGCCAGAAACGAGCCGACCTTCAAAGTCCTTATCTCACTTGGGCACATCTACTGCGTTCTCAACCAAGTCGAGCAAGGCAAACCCTGTGGTCTTGAACTCCTACGCCTCCACTGGTTGTGTGTCCGAGGTTCGTTCAAGTCACTTTAAGTGTTGTACCCCTACTACTGATCTGAGCACCTATTTTGTGTTGGATCAAGGGGCGCAGCATTCACTTGACCACCCCAGCGCTTGGCCTTGCCATGCGCCTGATGGGGGTGCGAAGGTGGCACTCTCCTCCAACGACATGCGTAACGTAATCACTCACAAACGCCGATCAGGAGAGTCGACTAACAAGCACAATATGCCCCTCACAGGGCACACTTGTGCTGTAGTCACCATCAACTGTTGTTGCAAAATAGCAGTCCCACCACCAAGGCAGTCGGTATTCCAGCGGCTGCAATCATCTACACCCTTCCGACGTCGCCTCGGGAAGAAGGTGTCAATTGAAGAGGATCCAGAATTAAAGGTTGCTTCATGCAACGTAATCTCTAACTCCTCGTCAATCCGAAAGGCGACTGGCAATTCCTCGTCCTCGTCCAAGAGCCAGCCGAGGAAAACCAAGACAACTATCCCGTCCTCTAGAGTGTTTGAAGGCACTCGGGGGAGAAAGAAGATCCTGGAGGAAGCTGGGGGTATTCAAGCCTTTGTTGATCCTCCTTCTGAAGACGAAGATATCCTCCAGAGCACCGCTGGGGTGGATCTTCATCCTGGGGACGAAATCATCCTCCCGAGCACAGCTGGGGGTAGTCTAGCCCCTGTGAATCTGTGCCTCGAAGACGAAGAAGTCCTCTAAGACAGAACTAGGGGTAATCAGGCCCTTGCGGATAATTCTCCCAAGACGAGGATGTCCTCCAGAACGTAGTTGGAGGTAGCCAAGACGAAGCTCTGGGGAAAGTTTCTCCCCTACAGGAGAGTGAGGCCGAAAGTGAAGCCTCAACCAATCCATCCACTTCCAGCCGTGTCCTGACAGTATACATGACTGGGGGTGATGCCGAGCCAGATGCGCCGCCAGAAGACCTCGTCCAGCGCATGGATACCTTGGAGGGAGGACTCAAAACCCTTTCTGCCTCCATGCAAACACTGACTCAAGCAGTGTTTGAAATACGGTCCGCTTTGGCCAGGGCGCCTTCTACTGGTCCTGACCCAGGGGCCAATGGAGAATCAAGTGTACCCCTTCAACGGGTATCCTTGTATACAGATCGCCGAGAAGCACCACGGACGTCGGAGCCATCAAATGCTCAACTCCAGGCGGTACCACCTTCCCCGACTCCCAGCTCCACGGAAGACATGGTCGAGATGATCAGGGACTTGTGCGAGCACTTTGAGTCCAAGAACATGCAAGAGAAGCACCAGAAGATGGGGATCCCCCAACCATATCCCCTCGAATGGAACAAAGTGGTTTATCCTCCCAAGTATAAACCATAAACATTGATGCCATACGACGGGAAGGACTCTTCGTGCCGCTATTTAACGTACTTCCAGTCTCAAACGGGACATCTCCCGAAGGAGGACGTACTACTCACCAGTATATTAATTTGTCGGGGCACTGAAAGGAGTGGCGTACGACTGGTACTGCAGTCTCCCCAACAACTCCATATCTTCCTTCGACGACTTGACGCATCTCTTCCTCGACCGTTTCTACGACGGGGGGAAGGACATGACAATGGCGTCCCTCATAGAGATACGTCAGAAGGAGAAGAAAACAGTTCGAGTATTCATCGAACGCTTCCGACAGGCCTGTTTCAGAATGCCCCCGGGCATGCCAGAACATGTACTCCTCTTCTCCTGTAGCATGAACATGCTGTCTGCAATCAAACTCTGGCTCAACTCTACTCCTCCTCCCTACTGGAGTTCCTTGATCATCGAGGCGAAAGCGGCAGAAAAGAAGGCGTCCAATGCTCGTCTTCTGGGAGTCAGTTTCCTTGCCTTTGAGGACAAAGGAAAACGGCCTGCAGCCAACAATCCTGGACGAGAGACGAAGGGGAAATAGGCGTTGACTGTCAATGCCTCCAAAGGTGCATCAGCACCCACTCAGAAGCCTCCACTTGCACCAAGGCCAAAGAAGGTTTATTCTTTCAACGATGAAGACACCCTGCAACTCTTCGAGATATTGAAGCAGGGTGACAAAATCAAGTTGCCAGACCCGAAGCGTTCCGACGAGGTTGGAAAAGTAGACCATCCGAGGTACTGTCACTACCACCGGTTTGTCGGACATCCAACCAAGGACTGCTACGTCCCCAAAAACTACATCCAGCGCATAATCAATACGGATGTCATCTCCGTTGACTACGAGGAGAAAACGGTCTCGGCCAACCTGGTGTCACCCCAATTTGGCACCTTGTCGCCAACCACAACACAAGATGGCGTCGTCCCCATCCCAAAGGCGACAATGGAGGTGGTTAACCTACCACCTACCCGTGACAACGTGAGTGGACTCATCCCACTCACCACATCTCGGGGAGAGGTCTTATGGGTTCATCCTGACCTCGTCTCCGAGGTTACTCAACCGGAGGCACGCTCTGCCTCCAAAACTAAAGGCAGGAAGATCAAGTCTTGTCGCATGGTCTCTTCCTTTGCAGAAGAGGCACTTTCTGTACACACGCGTTCACACCAGAACGCCCAACCTGACGAAGCTGCCGTCGAGGTAGTGCCTCCTTGCACCGTCCCTGCTGTCCAGGAAAAAGGCCCATCCAGGCCTCCAGTAGCCAATAAGCAGAAGCATATAGAGGCCCGTTTCGACAAGCCTCTGCGAAAGGGGAATGCTTCGGGGCTAGCCAAGCCCCATAACTTCGACATACTGGCACAACTTGCCAGTACTTCCGCCCGTCTATCTCTGTTTGAGCTTCTTCGCCTTTCCAAGGACACTCATGAAGCTCTCTGTGAAGCTCAAAAGGATGCTTAGTCCTTCATCAGTCAGGTCAAGCAGCCTGAAGATCTCCTGACTATATGTGCGCATTGCCATTGTACGGATGAGGTTATCTCCAACCTAACCTTCGCCCAACAAGACATGCTGCTCAAGCACAACCGACACAACAGGCCGCTGTATTATATAGGGTATATCGGTTCCGTCAAGGTGAAGCAGATTCAGATCGATCTCGGGTCTTCCCTCAGCATCATCCTAAAGATGCTGCTCTCAATACTGGAAATCCTAATGTACCACTGGCACCCTCCAATACGACAATCAGCAGCTTCAATGCTAGCAAAAGCGAACCGCTGAGCAAAATACGGCAAAAGTGTCATATCGGTAACCTCAGAACCGAGGTGACTTGCTACGTCGTGGACGCTGACGTCAACTACAACCTCCTACTGGGTCGTCCGTGGCTGCATGAGTACATGGTGGTGCCATCTATGCTCCACCAATATATGAAGTACGTGTCCACCAACGACATCATCCGGACGGAGTTCGCGGACATTGACCCTTTCAAGGGGGTCGAAGCCTACTTCACTGATTCTACCTTGTACAAGTCACCCGATGAGGAGGAAGCCAATAATGCTGACGATGAGGCAGAAACGGCAGCAGAGCCGGACATGGAGCCAGAGATGATTCCAGACGCTCCTTTAAAAATTCGACTCAAAGGGAAGCCGCCTCAGACGTTGCCTCCCATGAACATCAAGCTACCTGGAAAAGCACCAACTGTTCTAGGTCGAACACCCACTAAAGCTCCCTTGAAGATACGGCTCAAGGGAAAACCGCCTCAAACATCGGCTCCCCTTGTAACAAAACTACATGGGAAGGCACCAATCACTGAAGGCGTAATTGAGGCACCTCTGAAGGTGCGTCTTAAAGGCAAGCTTCCGTAATCATCAGTCTCATCCAAGCTGCCGGAGAAGGCCCACATAGCCCTCTCGGATCGCAAGATCAAAGCTGCGGTGGACTCTCCCGATCCAACCCCAGTACTCACAGATGAAGAGCTAGGGAAATATATCTCTACTGATGTAGATGCACCCTCTCTGGACAATGTAATCCCATGGGATAAAATCTCGTGTTTCATCAATAATAGAGTGTCTTTTAATTATTCTAGTCTTCCACATTAGAATGCCATGTATACATTAGATAACACTCTACGGTCGTTGCAAACACAAATAACGACCGTCAATCATGTAAATCGAGTAGTCCCGTCCCAAGGGGTCTACCGCTGAATCGAGACGAAGAATCCATCATCTTCGGCAAAGTCGAGCGTCATCAAGACCTTCCGCCACTCAAGCCAGAACCAGATACCGGCAGAATACAAGTCTACCGGTACACGGACAAGACAAAGTACCTCATCCAAAAGATGGCTTACGATCTAAAAAGCAATAAAGGCCTGAACTACGGCAAGGTTCGACGTCTTCCTCTCCGGCTCCCAACACCTAAAGGAAAGCCGCAGGACTACTATCATCGAACTCGATGGGGGGTGGGCTATGTCACGCCGCCGAAAACTCTAGAAAGTTCGGAGGCAGAAGAAGTAGAACATTCTCATTCGTCCGAAGCATCAACTTGGGATTCCGATACCAGTATCGGCTTAGTCTTCAAGAAGGTGCTGTCAGCCAACATGGCATCTGCACAACCTCAAAAAGATGAAAGCGAAGACCAAACACCAGAATTCTTCGAGGAAGAACCATGGGCTCGACGCCTAGGAGAACGGTGGGAGTCTCGTTTTGAATTACGTGAACCCCCTACTGAAGACGAAGTCGAGCAGATCGACCTTGGGGATGGATCTTCTTCCAAACCCATCTTCATCAGCAAAAGTCTAAAAGGAGAAGACCGGGAATCTTTGGTCCAATTGGCCAAAGAATATATCGATGTCTTCGCCTGGAGCTACGAAGATATGCCGAAACTTGATCCCCAGATCGCGATGCACAGGCTCAATATCTTACCTGATGCCAAGCCTATAAAGCAACAACAGCGACATTTTTGTCCTGACATCATGAACGCTATCGATCAAGAGGTGAGGTGGACAAACTCCTGACCAGCCGGTTCATCCATGAGGAGCAACATCCGGATTGGGTTGCCAACGTCGTCCCTGTCACCAAGAAAAATAGGAAGATACGGGTCTGCATCGACTTCAGGGATCTCAATACTGCTTGCCCGAAGGACGAATTCCCGCTTCCAATCACCAACTTGATGATCGACAATACGTGTTGCTTCGAACGCATGTCTTTCATGGACGGGTATTCGGGCTACAACCAGATCAAGATATTGCTCGATGACGCAAAACACACGTCATTCAGGACTCCGAAGGGGGTTTTCTGCTACACATTGATATCCTTCGGCTTGAAGGACGCCGGTATGACATACCAACGAGCTATGAGCACCATCTTTCGTCAGCATCTTCGCAAGACAGTTGAGTGCTACGTCGATGACATCGCAATCAAGAGCCATCTCAAAGGTGATCATCTACAAGACCTGAAGACAGTCTTCGATCTCATGCGAGCGCATCAACTCAAGATGAACCCCGCTAAATCCTTCCTAGGGGTTTCTAGCGGAAAGTTCTTGGGCTTCATTATCCCGATGAAAGGTATTCATGTCGATCCCGAGAAGACCAAAGCCATCCTTGACATGGACCCTCCGAAGAACCTTCGAGAACTTCGAGGCCTGCAGGGGCGTCTGGCATACATCCGGAGGTTTATAGCAAACCTTTTCGAAAAATGTTAACCCTTCATCCAGCTCATGAAGAAAGGGGTCTCCTACGTCTGGACGGAAGAATGCCAGAAAGGTTTCAACGATATCAAAGCTTACCTGACAAGCCCGCCAGTCCTGGTGGCACCCGTCGCCGGTAAACCATTTCTCCTCTACGTCCGGGCCATGGATCATTCCCTCGGCGCTCTGCTGGCTCAGAACAACGATGCAGGCTATGAGTAAGCTATCTACTACCTCAGTAGGATACTGATCGGGGCCGAACACCGGTACAACCCCGTTGAAAAGGAGTGTCTGTCTTTGGTGTTCGCCATCCAAAAGACTCGCCATTATGTCTCGGGCCAGACAATTCATGTCATCTTCCGAGTCAATCCACTCAGGGTTCTCATGACGAAGCCAGGATTATTGAACTCCCGACTAGCTACATGGGCGATCCTGTTAACACCATACAATATGGTGTTCGTTTCATAAAAAGCCGTCAAGGGTCAAGCTCTGGCCGACTTTTTAGCTGCACACCCCATCCCAGAGTCCTCCAGACTCTATGAAGACATCCCGGATGAGGTCCAAGAATCAAATGTCATCGAAAAAAGCTCGGTCTGGCGGATGTTTTTCGATGGCGCTTCAAGAACAGGCCCCAAAGGCCAAATCATCGCAGGAGTGGGGGTAGTCTTAGTCTCCCTCGATCAGCTGGTCATCCAGCGTGCCAACTCCCTTTCGAAGCCGTGCTCCAACAATATTGGCGAGTACAACGCACTTATCATGGGACTCCAACTGGCACAACAGCTGTGGGTGAATCATTTGGAAGCCTACGGCGACTCAAAACTCGTCGTTAACCAGATCAGAGGGCAATACGAAGTTCGTCATGAGGATCTGGTTCCTTACCATGAAGTTGCATTGAACATCATTTCAACCTTCACCAAGTTCCTCATCGAACATGTACCTCGTTTACAAAATCTGGAGGCTAACGCTCTGGCTGGACTCGCGGCATCATTGGACGCACCCCTCGGGACTCAACATTACGTCACGGTAGTTGGTCGAGACTTGTCTGTCCTAAAAATAACCTATGCTCACAAATGGCCCATGCCATGTCAACAAGTGCTGGTGTTAACGTCCGAGACTGGAGATTTCCGTTCATCGACTTCGCTGTCTACGAAATTCTTCCAGAAGACCCGAAAGAAGCTGTCTCATTCAGGAGGCGTTCCTTTCGATTCTATTATGATACAGCTACTAAAATGCTGTACCGATGCTCCTACGATGGACTTCTTCTTCGATGCCTGTCCAACAAAGAAGCAGCCGAAGCCCTTCGAGAAGCTCATGACGGAACTTGCGGGGCCCATCAACCTGGGCCTAAGTTGTAGGATCGACTACGACGCATGGGTTACTACGGGCCAACCATGACAGCCGACGCTGTCGACTATGCCAAAAAGTGCCATGCTTGTCAGCTCCACGCCGACTTCATCCATACACCATCAGAACCATTACATCCTACGGTTACCTCCTGGCCCTTTGAAGCTTGGGGCATGGATATTATGGGATCTATCACCCCTCCTTCATCGAGGGGACACCGCTTCATCCTGGCTATTACTGACTACTTCTCCAAATAGGCGGAAGCAGTCCCACTGACGGAAGTGAAAAGCTCTAGGGTGATCGGCTTCATCAAGCATTATGTCATATACCGTTTCGGGGTACCCCGTAGGATTACTCATGACAACGGTCCACAGTTCATCAGCCATGTTTTCAGCAGATTATGTAACCGCATTCAGAACGTAGCATCAAACGCCTACAATCCGACAGCAAACGGATTGGCCGAGGCTTCTAACAAGACTATCGTCAGGCTACTCAAAAAGGTCGTATCATCCAACAAACACGACTGGGACGAAAAGCTCGGCGAATGCCTTTGGGCCTACCGCACAATGGTACGGACCCCGACAGGCAACACTCCATTCTCCTTGGTCTACAGGAGCGAAGCTGTACTGCCTCTCGAGATCCAGATACCCTCACTCCGTGTAGACATCACAAATCAACTTACAGAAGAAGACAATCAACGTCGTCGTCTGCAAAAATTGGAGGCACTTGACGAAAAATGTCTCTTAGCTCAACAGCGCATCGAACTCTATCAAACCCGTATATCACAGGCTTTTAACAAGAAGGTCAAGCAGAGGACTTTCCAAGTAAGCGACCTGGTTCTAGCAGTCAGAAGGCCGATGGTGTTGACTCACAAGACATGGGGAAAGTTCAAGCCCAATTGGGAGGGACCTTTCATCATAGATACGGTATACTCAAACGGTGCTTACCGCCTCGCCAAATCCAATTGGGACTTGTTCATGATGCCTATCAACGGCAAGTTCCTAAAGAAGTGCTACTCTTGACATCCTTCAGTCATGTACTTCTATCTCCACCCAGCAAGGGAGTCTGTGGACCCAATCATCAGGCTCACGTGTACCTCCCACAAAATCTTACGCTTCTGGAACCCAGCTGTTCCGTGGCGTTCTATCTTCCAATAGAAGGACAACTACGTCCACATTACCTCTGAGTTGCTCCTATACGCCCTATAAATCAAAATCCTATGCTCCGTAAGACTACGCTACCCACCATGTTTACCACGTCCATATTACCTCTGAGTAAATATCCCGTACAGACAACCCCTGCGTTATCGTACATTGATCGTAGAACTTCCATGTCCACATTACCTCTGAGTAGTTCCGCGTATCCCTCCAGAGTCACTCCTACCACGTCCATAACACCTATGAGTAGGAAGATTCTATCATTTGAACCCCATATTTGCCACGTCCACATCACCTCTGAGCAAACATGTCAGGTTCTCTCAAACTTATTATCTGTACCTAACAACCAAGGTGCACAAAAGATAATAGGTCCACACAAATCATCAAGTTCATGACAGCAATAAATGAACACACATCAAAACTCTTTGTTCTTTATTTAAAAGTAAAGAATCCCCAGTAGGAGTTGAAAATTACACAAAAAACAGAGAGAAAGAAGAGACTACAATCCCTAAGCATCCTCCGGATTGGCAGAAAGCTCTTCGATCCGACGCTTCAAGTCTGCCGTACGAGTTTCCGCGGTCGCCAGGACTCGGCGTTCGGCTTCTTGACACGTCATTCCGATGGCCTCAAGAGAAGTGTCATCCTCATACTTCTCGTCCAACTGTTGCCGCTGCTGAGCCAGGGAAAGAGCCTGGCGGGTGAAAACTGCTTCCTTCTCCTTAGATGCTATATGTTCAGCCTGGACTCACTCAGCATCTAACAAGAGTTGGGCCCGCTGGTCTTCAAGAAGGCGAATCTTGGCATTAACCTCTGCTATACTAGCGTCCAACGCAACTCGCAACTCCACCTTCTCCTGCGCGGACTGAGATAGCCTCTCCACCGAAGCCTCAGTTTCGGCCACCTCGCGCTCCCAAATAGCCACGGTGGCCTGATAAGATGACTCAGTTTCAGCGATCAACTTCTCCTTTTTTGCGTCTATCAGGACGAAGAGATCATTTTGCTGGATACACTGAAACTCGGAAAGCAGCTGGTCTAGCTCGACCACCGATGCCTCCAGAATCTCGGCCATATGATCATGGCCCTGGTAGGAACGTATCAGACTAATGTGAGGGAGCGCCATAGCTTTCACCATCGCAAAACTCCCATTAGCATCCATCACTGCCGATACGGACCTCTGCAACATCTTATACACCTCCTCAAAGATAAACTTCACATACTCATCCGCATCTGCTAGCACTTGTGGTGTCATAACAGGAGTTGGAGGAGCTACTCTAGATGGCGGACCGGAAGAAGACCCGCCGGCTTCAATCTGCGAGACTGAAATCTCGGTACTGGCCCGAGGAGCCAAAGGAACAGAAGGAGCCGAGAAAGGCGTCGATATTGTATCCCAAGTAGAAGGAGCAACAGAGGGTTCCAGTAAATCCTTATCCTTTTCAAGCTCGGAGGGACCACCGACGTCAGGGGCTACCCCATCTGTCTCCAACGCATTATCAGCAGGCCGTACGGGACCTTCCTCCTCTGGCAAAACAGCGAGGTCAGCACTTGTTTCCTGACTCGGCTCCCCTGGAGTCAGGCTTGGCGGACGAGTCTCACCTTCCTCATCGAATCCCTCCATGGGGATAGAATCTGTTGCTGTCTCATGGTCGGCAGCCACCTCAGCTTCCGCTGCTGAGTCTGGGGTAGGACACGGCAATGCTGTAGCCAACCTTCCGTCATCATAACAATGAGGGAAATCAAGCCTCTCCTCTGCTTCAATCATGTCTGGTGCTCCTGCAACAGGCTCACTCATCTCTCGAGGAACGTCATCTGAAGACGATGAACTCCACTCCTCTTCCTCATCTGGAAGCCCCTTATCTGTTGGGTCCTCAATGTCAGAAGCCCCCACGGTGGTTGGCACCATCCCGGAAACTGCTTCTACCTCAGCTTTCCTTCCAACATAATCGGGAAATACTGGAATCTCCACAGCAACGACATCGTCTGGGTTCTCCTCCATGGGAGACATCATAATCGACGGAATGTGCTCTTCAGATGAGCCCGCCACCTCCTTTGGTCTGCTGGCACCTGATTTTGGAGTATAGGGTCTCCTTTTTAGCGGCTCCTACAAAAAGAAAGCATATGTCACAAGAAATGTTGAAGCTAACCAGACTATGAGGAACACCTTACCTCCACTGGAGCTGAGTCTGTTGATACTGCTGGTGACAATGCCTTCTTTTGCCTCTTTGGCGCAGAAGAGCCAGCCTCTGCATCAGCACGTCTTTTCGGTTGATCGGCCGGGGGCTCTGCTTGACCCCCTGTGGATACGGCAGAGGTACCTCGATAACCCACATCTGGCGGACAGTACGATCGAGCCTTCACCAATATGTTCCCGATCGCCGCTAACTGGGTGCCGACAATGAAACTGGTCTCCCGATCATATTCGGAGGGCACGACGTTCATGACACAGTAAAATTTGGTGGCCGAGAAAAGAATCGACGGCCACGAATTCTGAACAGGCAACATAAAACGAGCTCCGGTACATCCGACATTGTAGTAATGCCAAGCTCGTGCACCGTCCAACAAACTTCCAGTATACCCCAGGTTAATACTTGGGTTCTCCAACATCAACTGAGCATAGCCGAATTGTCGTACAAAACGGCTCGGCAAATATGGTTCCAGATAATACTGGTTTCTATTCCGATACACCAGATGGGACGGCCGGATACTTTTTAACCAACGGAACCCCCATGGAGGCAGAGTGGTTGCATCTTCACCCGAATCCGTTAAATCTTCGCTGGCCTCAAAACCCAAGAAGACAGGACCAACTTTGGTGATCTCCCACCACTGAAGGTGGAATAAAACTTTCCTGCAAACAGGAACACCAGTATGCAACCAGCTCCTCTGATGGAAACAGCGGAGGAATGCATCTCCGGCCCTGTGGTCTTCTTCCTAGCCCGGGCTCATCAGATTGGGATGGTGCAAAATTAACCACCCCATCAAATAATAGAACGACAGTTCGGCACGAGGAAAGTTGGCATTCCTACCTCGTTCATGAACCACATTTTCCGCAAATTCTCGTAAACCTTGCAGCAGATTACACAACATTGCGGGGAGTAGAGCTAGGCAACGGCCAAAAACTAACTTCACAGCTGGCAGGATTCGGTTCCGGGTCACCCTCTCCACAGAGCCTGACCCACCCGAAAAGTCATAATCCTGAAGCCAAATCATCAGATACGCAGCTAACACTCCTTTGGACGACATCCGATGAGTAAGGTGCCAGAAAAAGCTATAGGATCGTTCGTCCCACTGCCGGTCCTCTTTTTTTCGGGGACTCTTTTCACTTAACCTGCTTATTTCGGAGGGCACCACACTACTGGAAAGCGCTGGCAGAGTAGTAAACTGAGAGGGATCCTCCTTGTCTTGCTTAAAGACGTAATCTCTCTAAGCGGTCACATAAGACTGTGACCCGCCCTTATCCCTCTTCTGCATATAATAATGATGACTCGCCACTTCCTTGAAGACGGCCATCATCTCCTCTGCTTTGTCCCCTAGGACTTGGAACTCCTCGTTGGTCGGAAAGTATTCCTCATAAGGCTCTGATCCCCAAGGGAGCCTTGACCCTTCGTACATTTCATGAAGTACGAGTCCCAGCTCCCCCACCGGAGTGAAGAAAGTCCCGGTCTGGGTGTTAAACATCTCCAAAAGTGCGAAGAACATATGCCTGTTGATGTCGACGCCTGCCTGGGTAGCACGGATTGCAGCAGTTAGCCCAATCTCTCGGAGTTCGATTCAAAACCGCATCAGAACCCAGAGTGTCAACTTGTCCCACTTGGAAACATAGTGACACCAACCCTCTACCCGAAATTCAACTTTCGGGTACGACCGCTCCAACAACAGCATACGATTTGAAAAAGTTGAAGCGCCAAAAGCAAATATGTTGATGGGAACTTCACTATAAATGCTCCCAGGACGCAGAGTCCGCTAGGTGAAAGAAGGCCCTGCTCGCACGGCAGCCAAAGTATCCCTCTGATCGGAGGCAGTTTCGATCTTGATGGTGCCTGCCACCGCTCCCCCCTGAGATGGGGTTAACTCCCAAGACATCCTCCTCTTGGAAGCAAGACGACTGAAAGCCGTCAAAGGCCATTGACGCTCAAGTTGTTTAACAGTCATATGCACCCCCTTGCTGTAAAGAACCAATCTTCCTTGACCTTTAACACCTTTACTTTAATAGAAGTAAGGCGGTCCCCAAACAGGAACTCAGGATTCAAGAAAGTCATATTATCAGAACTGGCAGATTTCAAAATACTACGTTCTATCATCCGTTGGAGGAACCCATGCTGTTGTTCCCGAATTTGAATCATTTTTTCGAGAGGATGATCCAGCATAATGGCAGCTTGGGCAGGGTTTATCACCTCCTCATTAAAATCTACTCCCATCTGACAGAGGGCAGCGTCCAGAAGCACTTCGTTCAAGAGCAGGACAGTCATCGACACTGGTAGTCAGCAAAAGAAGGCAAAGATTCAGATATACAGTAAAAGAATCTTAGCCACGTTTTTATCAGGAGCGCATACCCAAAACCAAGGTTCAAGCACACCTAAAAAGAAGCTTTCGGCGCATCGTCAGGGTCTAAACCCATGCGCGTCAGCAGTGAAGCTTCGGCACATCATTAGGGTCTAAACCCATGCGCATCAGCAGTGAAGCTTCGGCGCATCATTAGGGTCTAAACCCATGCGCGTCAGCGGTGAATCCTCGACGCATCATCAGGGTCTAAACCCATACGCGTCAGCAGTGAAGCTTCGGCGCATCATCAGGGTTTAAACCCATGCGCATCGACGAAAAAGCTTCAGCACATCATCAGGACTCAGGGTCCATGTGCGTCGGCGTATGTGACTTCTAAAAATGGCCTACTCAAGTACAGAAACCCACCAATCACCGCCGGCCGAACGTCGACGGGTGTCCAGGGGACATCATCTGCATCAACCTCCACAAGCTCTTTTCCTTTACCTCGTCCTCGGCCAGCACCGCCGCGAGGAGTCTTGGGGGCCATTTCGTGAAAGAAGAAAGTTAGGGTTTTTCGAAAGAAGAACTCTAACAGAGAAAGCAAGGAGAGGAAGAACTCTCTCTCTCTCTATCAGACGCCTATTTATAGGCTTAGTCGCACGCGTGAACCGATAAAGTATGACATCAGCCGCCGCCTCGGGTTCTGTGAAGTGATAACTGCAAATAAATCCAAAAAGATCATCATTAATCTTCTTGGTTATCGAAGCATTATCATTTACATTAACTGAAAGGAGCATACGCCCCATCACTGATGCACGGAGTAATCATGCACCCGAACAGTTATGCGCCCCGTTGAAGACACCACCATGCTTCTTATTCAAAGTATTCCAAAACTTGGTGAAAAGTTTTGAAAACTTTGAAGGGGGTCTTGTAGAATCATGGAATTTCAAGACCAGAAATCCTATGCGCCTAACATTACATGCGCCAGGGAGCTCGGATGAGGTACTCGACACAGCAAATAACAAAAGCATAGACATTAAAAGAAGACTTTTTATTTCATATAAAAGTCTATTACCTGTCTAAAAAAAGAGAGCTATACAAAGGATAATTTCTACAAAGAAAAGACCCTAAGTCTACAGCTAGGCGCAGCAACCGCCATGCGCTTTCAGCTTGGCGTATCACTTCAGCGTCTCAGCCAGGCGCATCCCTTCAGCGGCTCAGTTATGTGCATCCCTTTAGCAACTAAGTTATGTGCCGGTCTTCAGCGTCTCAGTCAGGCGCATCATGAAGTCTCAGCATATGTGCTATCAAATGCTTCGACTAATGAAGCATTTATTGAGCAAAACGAGGGTGGGCAATCAACCCTCTAGCTGGAAGAAGAGCTCTCCGCAGTTGATCCGCGAAAAAAGGAGGCTTTCAACACAACCAGAATGGGCAACACCCACTCTGACAGAGGAAAGAGCCTCCAAAGCCGGGCCACCGTAATTCCGATCTGCGGCTCTTCCAGCATAAAGGAGACGAGGCTCGAGCATCCCGATCTTTGGATGCAACATGCACCTTCTGCCTGCCTCAGAAGCCCTCGACTCCGACTTTTAGATGTAACAGTCACTTTCAAGTGCATCAATGAAGACAATTCGTCACATCTTCACCCTCGGGATCATCTCATCAACAGAATGTGCTCGAACAAACAAGTTCATTTCAGGAGGACGTGAGAGAACGAGAAGCAAATTCTCTCCTTGCCACTATTTATAGGCCGGGCAAATCAAACCCATGCGCCAAGTGGCGGGCTCTCTGAATCCCGTACAATGAATTTACATTAATGGCGATGAACCTGACGCTTCGAATTCGGCCGAGTCAAAAACGGCTATTTAAAGCACTCGAAGAACGTAACAGTCGGACCAATAAAGACATATCATACAAACGGATGTGCCGGTCAGACCGCGCATCATACTAATGCGCCTATCAGCACCAAGTGCCTTACGAGGATGCGCCCTATGCGTCCCCATGCGCCTAGTGGAACGCGGATCGATGCATCCACTCAACAGCCCATCACCTGTCAAAGAACATTAAATGCTGAAGTCTAAAATTTGTAATCAAAAGATTTTAATGGCAAACTCTGTCAGACTTCAGCATTTAATATTCTTTGACAGGTGATGGGCTGTTGAGTGGGTGCATCGATCCGCATTCTACTAGGCGCATGGGGCGCATCTTCGTAAGGTGCTTGGTGCTGATAGGCGCATCAGTATGATACGCGATCTGACCGGTGCACGTTTGTATGACATGTCTTTATTGTTCTGACTGTTACGTTCTTCGAGTGCTTTAAATAGCCATTTTTGACTTGGCCTAATTCGAAGCATCAGGTTCATCGCCATTAATGTAAATTTATTGCACGGGATTCGGAGAGCCCGCCATATGGCGCATGGGATTGATTTGCCTGGCCTATAAATAGTGGCAAGGAGAGAGTTTGCTTCTCGTTCTCTCACGCCCTCCTGAAATAAACTTGTTTGCTCGAGCACATTCTGTTGATGAGATGCTCCCGAGGGTGAAGATGCGACGTATTGTCTTTATTGATGTACTTGAAGGTGACTGTTACATCCAAAAGTCGGAGTCGGGGGCTTCTGAGGCAGGCGGAAGGTGCCTGTTGTATCTAAAGATCGGGATGCTCGAGCCTCGTCTCCGTTATACTGGAAGAGCCGCAGATCAAAATTGCGGTGCCCCGGCTTTGGAGGCTCTTTCCTCTGTCAGAATGGGTATTGTCCATTCTGGTTGTGTTAAAAGCCTCCTTTTGTCGTGGATCAACTACGGAGAGCTCTTCCTCCAGCTAGAGGGTTGATTGCCCACCCTCGTTCTACTCAATAAATGCATTATTAGTCGAAGCATTTGATGGCACATATGCTGAGACTTCATGATACGCCTGATTGAGACGCTGAAGGGCGGCACATAACTGAGCTGCTGAAGGATGCACATAACTGAGCCGCTGAAGGGATGCGCCTGGCTGAGACGCTGAATTGATGCGTCAAGCTGAGAGCGCATGGCAGATGTTGTGCCTAGCTGTAGACTTAGGGTCTTTTCTTTGTAGAAATTCTCCTTTGTATATTCTTCTTCGTAGTATGAACATTGCACACTGTTCAAGGTTTTTCTTTCTATATAAGCGACAAAAAAATACATCATGCGTCTGGATGAACTATGCGTCTGACTGGCCCATCTCTTGAACATGTGCCTTTAAAAGCTCTAAGTTCTTTAGCTAACAGCTTCTTACTTAGGAACATTTTTAGACGCATAAAACCAATGCATCTTTTTTTTAAAATATTTTTTATGCTTCTACAAAGGTGCATATTTATAGGACTTTTATTACAATCTAATCCTAATCAAATAAAGATAAAAGCTATCCTAATAAAAGATAGAGTCAAAATAAGTGTCCTAAAAGAAATATAATTCTTATCAACTCTATAATAAAGATAAAGCAAAAGAAAAGAAATCCTAAAAGGATTTGGTGCTGGAATCCACGCTATATCAGTCTCCCCTGCTTCAAAAGAACTCGTCCTCGATTTCTTCTATGAGTAAAGTGGTTCTCCAAGTGGAAAATATTCGTAAAGATCGACGACGTTGAAGGTTGAGGAGATCTATATGTCTTCATACATTCTATCACTGGCGTCACGATAGCGCTGAAGTTACGGATGAATCATCAGTAGAAGTTGGCAAGACCATGAAAGCTTTGAACTTTAGTTATTGTCTTTCGAGTAGGCCAGTCGTGAATTACTCGAATCTTCTCTTCATCAACACTGAGGCCATCGGTGCTAGTCACAAATCCTAAGAAGAAGAGCTGGTTAGTAAGTAAGCTAAATTTTTTAATGCGTAGAAGATTGAGAACTTCCCTGAGGTGATTCAGATAATCAGCTTGGCTCTTGCTACAAATCAGTATATCATCAAAGTAGATGACTATGAACTTTCTTATCAATGGCTTCAAAACATGATTCTTGAGGTGCACGTGGGCTAGTTGAAGTGTAAACTTTTGCTGATGTTTTTTTCCAAAATTATTTATACAGACCTTGCACCATGGGCTTGACTGTCATCTTCGGTAAGGACCTCGTCTTCTCTTGGGTGTTCTTCTTGAGGGGGTGAAGAATTCATCTCCATAGTAGCCATAATTATTTTATCGAAGATTATCATGTCCTTTTCTTCAATTAATTCTATTTCTTGATTAGAATCCGACAACTTCATCTCTTCTTGAGTGGTTGAAGATTTCAGCTCAGCATCTGCAATGGTTTCATCCGGCTTTGATATGTTCTTCTCAATCTCATCGTCTTCATGGTCAACAGCGACCACTTATGCTTTGAATGGACAACTATTGTGGATACACTCAAGTTCCTTTTGTAGGCGGCTGGTTGTAGCACGAGCGTCTTGTGTGTAGTATCCCAGTGAACTCAACCGTAACGTTATATTTAATACCAAAAAGATCTAGTACTCTGTCAAATTTGTCAGACATGTCATGAAATTTGTTTGACAATATATCAATGTTGTCTGAAAGTGTATCAACTTTGCTTGACAAGATTTCAATATTGACTGATAGAGCATCAAACTTCTTACGGGTGACAGATTTCATCAATGTTGTTTTGAAAAAGAAAGATTCCCAAAGGTTTTGGAATCCTGGATCTGTGATGCTCTGATACCACTTGACGCAGCGTGATAGCGGAACGAGTTTACCTTCGTTCTTAGCAATTGCCAAGTCGATCGGTGATGACGATAACTAGACCACATTTGCTTGATGAGAGCGAAGCGGTGCTACAAAAACTTTGACAAATGGTCTTATGAGGGGTCCGCACAAAGGTTGCTTGAAAATTTCAAGCGAAGGGTTTTTTGAATCTACGAAATAGTCGAGTCCACGACCAAGAAAGAAGAGAATAAATCTCAGAACTTATAGAAGAATTTTATTGATTAAAAATTTGTTACCTAAATGCATACAAATGGTGTCTATTTATAGGACTTTTATTACAACCTAATCCTAATCAATTAAAGATAAAACCTACCCTAACAAAAGATAGAGTCAAAATAAGAGTCTTAAAAGAAATATGATTCTTATCAACTCTATTAAAAAGATAAAGAAAAAGAAAAAAAATCCTAAAAGGTTTCGGAGTTGGATTCTTCTCAACTCGAGTCAAAGTCTCATTTAATTTGTGGTCCAAGTTTGGTTCGGTTCGATACGGTTGGTTTGCCGATTCACGAAAATGGAATCATAAGGTGTAAATAATTAAAAATTGTTCAGACCTTACATGAAAATTTTCTTTTAAGGCATATGGGTCTAGTCTAATATTACACATCTTGGGCCAACTTCGGTCCGAACCATTTTTTTGTTACTTTTTAAAACAAAATGATTACCCAAACTTTTAGTTCCTTTTTTGGGGATTTGCCTCCTTCTTTATAATTTTACTTGTGGAGTATAGAAACTATATTTTCTTATTTCACAATAAAAATGATGTGGAAAAAAAGATCAAAAATAAAAAAACAAATAAAATAAGATAAAAATGAAAAACGATAAAATACAAAAAAGATAAAAAAAAATGATCAAAGACAGAAAAATGATTTATTTTATCAAAATCGATAAAAAAAGAAAAAGATCAAAAAAAAATTCAAAAACGAAAATAAAAATGATCAAAAATTAAAATAAAGAAAACAAAACTTTAAAAATAATAGGAAAAAAAATCAGAAAATCTACAGTGACAAAATTAATTTTAGTAAAATTAGGTGTAATGAAACAATTTTTAAAAACTTGGGATGACATATGCGTTCTGCCATCTACTATTATATATAAAAAATTCAATATTTAAATTATATTTAACCTATTTTTTATATCTAAACATATTTCCAAAGTTTTACAAACATATATATATATATATATATAACAATTTTTTATTTAAATATATTCAAATCACATTCAAAATATTTTAATATTACTTAAAAAAATTTACTTCAATGATATTAGAGAATTTTTTGTCAAATTTTCATTAAGCGTATATATAACAAATCTTAATTTACAAATATTTAAACTATTTTTCAACAATATCAAGATAAAATATTTTACGTACAACGCACGTGCATTTACTAGTATAGATAGTAACATAGATAGTTTATACTACCTATTTAAAATGTAGATAATAACTCTCCAACCAAACCAACCCTCAAACCAAATCCAGCTCTCCCCATCCGACCGAACCACCCCCCAACCAAACCCTATCGAATCAAACCGTCCGTGCCAATTCTACCAATTTGTTTGCCATGGACAAAAGTTATACGAAAATTTTGTATTAATCGAACAAGAAGAATACAAAAGAACTCCTAAACAGTAGATCTAAGTACAAATTGATTCTGGGGAAGTGTGACGATAGAGATCGAATATTATAGTGGTTCCTTTACTCCGTTGATGATCTAACGATAAGAAAAACTTGCCCTGACTCATTGTATGCCTGCGTGTAGATAATCCGTAGTTGCCAATCAAGATGAAGTCGAAGTCCCAAAATAAAGGAAGACTTCTATTTATAGGCTAGTGGAATGAACCACCCATGCGCACATGGGTTCTTGGCATGCAAGAGCATTGCACGTATAAAGATTGAACTGAATCTGTTGTAACTACACTGTTGAGCTGCTGACGAGCTGACATGCGATAGTTGTTGGGATCTATTTGTTGTTGAGATCTTGGGTGGTTGGCACCCATTCATAAGCATGACCGAGTCAAATTACACGTGGCACATTCACATTGCTCAAAGATCTCACTCTGTTAAAACAGAATATGTTTGATTGTATCTGAGAGATATTGTGCCCTTGTTGGCCACGTGGCATCCTTCAACAAGGGCTGCACTTTGAGGATTCTATG
Source organism: Iris pallida (assembly GCA_029216955.1). Classification (NCBI taxonomy): domain Eukaryota; kingdom Viridiplantae; phylum Streptophyta; class Magnoliopsida; order Asparagales; family Iridaceae; genus Iris; species Iris pallida. Next base: position 7,088,513 of record JANAVB010009196.1, read on the forward strand.
AGAGCTATGCTCGTAGGCGTCATGGAGACTGCGCTTTTGAGCTCTGCTATAGAAGTTCTGCTTTGGAGCGCCAGAGTGGCCATACTTTCGGGTGCGTTTAAGGCCGTGCTTTCGATTGAATCGGTAGTGAGTATCTGACAGCTAACATCTGACATCTGGCTACTTACACGTGACAACTGATAACTGTCTTCTGACATTTATGTCAATCGTGTCATAAATGTCGAAGTTATATCTTAGGGTGCTTGCAAGGCTACGCTTTGCAGAAGCTGCACCTTTTAGGGGGATCTTGTGTTCCTTTAAACTCGAGAAGTGATGACTATGACTTAAGGACTTAGTCAAAAGTATCATTAAATGAGATTCATTTCCATGAATACGAGGTTCATCTAATTAACTCGGAGCCTTTGACTGGCTGCCACTTGGCACGTGGGTTTGACCGCACACAGCCTATAAATATAGGTGTTTTTAGATCACAACTCATTTGTGCACCCCTCTCCCACTTCATGTTGGAGCCAATGATGTATCCCGATGACTGTGAGTCTTTTCCTTGGCAAGTTTGGCAAAAATTATGCTAGTCGTGGGCTAGGATTGTAGAACTCTTTGTTCAAAGAAGTGACAAGTTTGATGAAGGGGTTTTGAGATGACCTTAGTTGGCTATAGACGGAGTTGTCCCTACGCATGCAGCATGCTCGCCGTGTTTTGCCCTGAGACGACGTCGAGTTTCAAGATGTTGAATACAGGGTCTTGGATTGATTTCTATTCTGAGCTCTGTTCAGTCAGCGACTAGGAGCTGCGCCGAGAAAATGTGCTTTTCTTGGCCTACATTGTAGGTGCGGAGAAGCGGCGCTTTTCTTGGCAAACATTGTGTGTGCAGAAGTGCGACACCTTTCTTGGCATACATTGTATGTTGTGCTTTTTTTGGCACACATTGTATGCTTCACTTTTTTGTCCTTCATTGTATGCTGCGATTTTCTTGGTCTTTCATATATTCTGCACTTTTCTTGGACTATATTTGTGTAATCATGAACATGAAAAATCTGTAATAGACTTCCACTGTATTGTAATCATGATTACTAATAAAAATCTCCTTTATGCACTTTTCCATTACGCTTGAATTTTGTTTGTCATTAGTTGCGCCCGTTCGGTGTCTACAGTAGTTTGTGTAGGACCTGCACTTCATGGCTCTGTGTCAATTTATAATTTTTCCATGCTTCTATAAGACCCCCCCTCAAAGTTTTTAAACTTGGATTTTGAAATACTTTGAAAAAAAGCATAGGTTGACACGTAGATAAGGAGTGAACAACACTATACTAACAGGCTGTATCATTTAAGTGAGTAAGTAACTGTCATCAATTAGTGCTTTGGCCGTCATTCATTATTGATAATGACTCCTCATTTTTCGGAAGAGATCAAGAATGGTTTCATTCTACCACTGCACGCGTTTTAAAACATCTTCTCATACCCGAAGCACTTTTTTCTGTCTCATCTGTCGACACGTGTCTTCATCCTATAAATAGGGATTTTTTAGAGAGAGAAGAACTTTACTCTGTTCATTTTCTTTGAACTCCTTCTTAAAGATTTATCCTTCTTCCCCGAGCAAAAACCCTAGTTTTCTCTTAATGGCCCAAAAAACTCTGAGAGATCTCAAGGCCCCTAAGGCTAGTGCGGCGAGTACTAACAATTCCAAGGAGGAAGCCGGCCATCGAGGCCGCTATCGTCGACGCTGCTCCGATCATTGATGAGCACGCGCACCTTGATGTGCGAAAAGCTGTTACGGGTAGGCTCCATGTCTTCGCTTTGACATAGGCGACCTGCGATATGTGATCGTGCATGTGTATTTTCTTTCGAAGCAACCTAGAAGATGTGTTGATACTTTCTTGCAGATGCGCATGGGTACTACTTTTCGGAGTGGTTTCGGGAAGATGCGCTAATGCTCATTCGCTGATGCGCATGGGCACTACTTTCTGGATTAGTGTCTGAAAGATGCCATGATGCATGCTGACGCACATGGCTACTGGTAAGGTGCCTGTGCTGAAGCTCGCTTGCTGATGCGCATGGCCACTAAAAAGTGCCTACGTTGAAGCTTTGCTTGCTGATGCGCATGGCCACTAAAAAGTGCATGTACTAAAGCTTTACTTGTTAATGCACATGGCCACTAAACAGGGCCTACGTTGAAGCTTTTCTTGCTGATGCACATGGCAACTAAACAGTATTTGTGGTGAAGCTTTGCTTGTTGATGGGCATAGCTACTAAACAGTGATTGTACTGAAGCATTGCTTTTCCTTTCTTTTGCAAATGTCTTTAGACATCTTTTGACATTTTTGAACATTTGTTTGTTTTTAGTGTAGTTTCTGTGGTTATCCCCAGATTCGACGAGATCCTCTTCGAGTCATCTGTCTGTGCTCTGGGTGTGAATTTTGATGCAGAGGTGGTTAAGCCAGCTAAGGAATTAATCGCTCGAGACCAGCCTCCTAGGCGATTGGCCATGATTGACCTCCAGTACTATACCTATTTCCAGAGTATGATGGATCGGTAAAAATTTGCGACCGAGGATGACGCTGATGGTGAGCTGTTGAAGACACAATTCCTGTTTGGAGATAAGTTGGACTCCAAAAATACCAAGATCATGAAGATTAAGAAAGATTAGTACTTTGGCAACTACGACCTTAGTCTGTATGTTCCTCCGGACGAATGGCAACTTTCGCTTTCGGTCTTTACGTGTCTAGCCGAGAGACGGCATATGGAGTAGAATTTGACCCGACTCAAGGAGGGGTGCTGGCGAGCCGTTTCAAGTTTGACTCCAGCTCCAAGAAGAAAAATGTTTTTATGTATGTGTGTGACGGGCCATCCTATACTTTGAGGGTATTGCATCCGGGTCACCGATACAACGATTTAAGTCTGAATATTCATCCTTTTGGGGCTTCTATTTTTGCTAACCGACTTCTTACGGAGGAAGTCTCGTACCCGAAGGGGACTTTCCGGGTCGAATGTGTAGATGCATGGAAAAAAGCATATTGCTTTTGGTCCCACATCGGAAAAAAGAATAAGAGAAGTCTCATTCCACTCTATATATATAGAGCCCCCTTGCCTCCTTTGAAAAGGGCAGAAAAATAAGAAAGTAAAGGGATCCCGTTGAATCCCGGAAGCCCGTTCGAGCCACAAAAATTGGCTGCAAAGGGCAGTGAAGACTGCCACTCCCTGGCTGCGTTCTAGACGAAGGCGCAACAAAAAAAGAATGGCACAACACCCTATCCGCGCACGAAGATAGCTGCGCAGGAAAGATCTTCTATCTTTGACAGAATTGTCTGCCCCTTGGGTAAGGCCAAATTGTACTCTGAGTACTACGCTCCTTTCGAGGCTAGTACAAAGAAGTCCAAGGCAGCACGCACCTTGCACAATCAGCGTGCTATGCCAATAGTTAGCCGAAAACATGTGCCGACAGTAATGTGCATATCTAACGGCAAGATGTACAGAACTGGTTCGAGTGCTTCGACGTCTCGAATGACACAGTTCTCGAAGTCCCTCTGTCTCTTGGGCGCTCACTAGCAGTATCACGACCCGCACCCGAATATTTGGACACGAGTGCATGGGCCACGCCCAGCCTACGCCGTAGTATCGACGGTAGAACGTTGTAAAGTATCCAATAAATATCTACAACATCTAAATGATCCATAATTACAAATGTACTCAAATTACATCACAAACAGCTAAAGAAGATATAAAATGGGAAAGATATCAATAACTCTTAAATAACTAAAGTCTACAAAGAACATACTAACCAGACTGTATCGGAGACAAATTCGATAACGAAACATAAAATCAAAAATATAATGGCCTAGAGCTCTCCAGAGGTCAACTCACGATCTAAAAATACATCGAGATCTGTCATCATGAAGTCCAGGGTGTGGGGCATAATATTACCTAAAAAATAGTTATCCAGTCATGATTGGAACAAACTATATAACTCTAAAAGCAGTTCCATTGCATGGTTGGAAATATATAACTCGCAATAGAATAAAATACATGACATGTTGGAAAGAAAATACAAAGAAATAGAGAAATAGCATCATGAAGATATAAAGAAATTGAGTACATGAACAAGACAGAGAATATGTTAAATTATAATAAATATAAGTGATTTAGAGCACAAGACAGTTATGTGATTGGCTTAGGTTGCACATAAGTATTCTACGGTAACTCGATTATACGTGAAGGTATAATCGACAAATACATGAGTACACTAGAGGGATTTAATCACATAACAACTTCTACTCTCCCGTCCTAATCAATACACAAGGATTTAATTACAACATATTACGTACATTATTGTTCGTTTGCACATGAAGCACATGTGAGCACATGAGAGTACATGAGAGCACATGGGAGTACATGAATAATACGAATACAAGGAGTACATGATGTACATGATAAAGTACATAAACATGAAATACCCGATGCACCTGATAAGGAGATAACACCTCATGACAATATCCATATTGTACCAATCCGTGTTAACAATGTGTCAGTATCAAGTAAAGTAGTCTAGAGCTGGCAATATAGATACTATCATGATAAAAATAATTAGAGAATGTACTCGCCTAAATTTTGGTTGGAGTCAATGTGCCCGACACAAACGTTATGTTCTACAAGATGGTCTCAAACGACGACACATGCGATTCCATTGGGTCTAGAATAGTCCAAATAGCCTAGTTTGTTATATAGAAGCCTAAAATCAGAGTTCGATACGATAATCGAATCAAGAAATGAGAAACGACTATTATAGTCGCGATTAATGGTTTCATGGAAAAATGTAACTAAATAAATATAAGTAATTTAGAAATAATTTATAAAATCTAGAAACTACATTTTTTATAATTCAAGGCATTTTTAGATAGTATATGAAAATATTGAAAACCATTTCAGGACTTATACTCTTAATTCGTAAATTTCAATTTTTAGGGAAACCATAACTAAATACGTAGAATTTTTCTTTGAAAATTATTTATAATATTTAGAAACTATATTTCGTAAATCAAACTATTTTTAGATAATATTTCAAAACTTAGAATAATTTTTGGAAACTAGGTTTCATCTTGCCGAAAATATTTAGAACAAATATTTTAGAGATTTATTAAAACATTACTTGGCAAATTCTACCTTAGGAAAAATATATCATAATAATATTTAAATAATATAATTACCCGAAAATATTATCATGTAATACCTATACATGTATACGCAAAATATGTATGGCTTTAAAGCCTAGCCTACTATTTAAACCTACTGCCCTTAACTAACTAACAAAAATCTCTCACCCATATATTAATTAACCTTAATACCAATTAATTACATATAAACAGAGGTTCTCTGCTGATTCTATCCCAAATGGTAATGATTATAATAATATTAGCATTAAATAATGTATCATAACTATGAAAGGGTGTTTGTGTGAAGCTGCTGATTCAACCCATAAATCCCTAAATTAAAAAACATGTAAGAGGGAGGAATGAAGAGCTCACATTGGGGGCGTGGGCTTCGGTGGCGGAGCTACGCGGCGGTGGGACTTGCTAGGGGCGCCGGTATTGGCGCGGGGGACCGGCGCTGAGGAGGGCTCGGGGCACGGCCGTTCAGCCACGGCAGAAGATTTATGGTGCGTGGCCCTGCAGCGTCACGAAGGCCGGCCAGACCACAGCGGGGTAGGTGCGCGACTGCACCTGGATTGGAGCGGCCTGGTAGAACGGGAAGGCCAGCGGCAGCACAGGGTTACACCGGGTGGAGATCGACATGTGCTTCTCTCTCTCTCCCTCCCTCTCTTGTGGTGGTCGAGTTTTTGGGGGAGTCGGTGGACAGGCAGGGCGGGCTGTCATCGTGGTGGCAGTGGTGCTGGTGTGATAGGGCGGCCACTGGTCGGCGGTGGCCGTGGATGTGGAGGGGGTGCTGGTGTTTGCTGATGGTCGGGTGGGGATGGTATGCGGTCGGGAAGATGATGGTTGTGCGGGCGGTGGCATTAGGTTTCCTGTGGTCGTTGGCATAGGAAGAAGGTCGAAATGGCTGGGCGGTGGATAAACGAAGAGGTAGTGTTGATGCCGGTGGTAGAGGTGATGCTGTTTGGGTGGTCGAGGGAGAGTCTAGGTGGTGATGAAGTGGCTCGGTCATCGGCGGCATAGTGTGGTGGTGGGGATGAGTGGTGTTTGTGGTAGCAAGGCGACCAGGCAGTGGATCTCCGACGATGGCCGGAGAGGCCGAGGCAGGGTTCAGAATGTTGGTCTGGACAGTACAAGGAGGTTGCAGCTGCAATAGTGGCTGCTAGGTTTTTGTATTTAAATTTAGGGTTAGGAATTTTCTATGTTGTAAATTATTAGGAATTCCCATATTTATAGGGTAGAGGGGAAAACCCTAAGGGCAAGCTTGTAAATGTAATAGTTGTAGGAAAAATAGTAAAAAAAATGCTAACCACTAATACTAAGCGCTAACTACTAATTTAATTAGCATTAAAATAGATACTAGCTAATTATGATTCAGCTACTAACCATCAAGCCGCAGCCCGCAATCCAAGCCTAGGCTTGGTAGGCTAGGATTAGGACCAAAATGGTCTAAACCCGATACGAGGGAAAAATATAATATCTCAAATTATTATAGCTATAGGATTTCAAATTAAATATTTTACACTAAACAAGGTATATTTAGTTATAAATAATATTTTGTCAAATTATTTCTTATATAAAAGAAATATTTATATCTTACGAAATTTTTTAGAAAAAGGACAAGAATTATATATATGACAAAATTCCATATAATATAGTTTTTCTCAAAACTAGAGATCCAAAACGTTAGCATATCATGATCAAACATATATTCGATATTAAATCTCACGATTTTAAAGATTCAATTTTTTTTTGGAAAAATAGAAAATGCAAAAAAATCCAAAATTCGGATAACGGAGGTTACAAATCTACCCTCCTGAAAAAAAATTTCGTCCTCGAAATTTAAGGTTGGCTGGGGAATCAAAACACGATTAAGAGTTTAGTCGATAACTTAGGCACGATCGAAGAACGATGACTTGACGCGATTACGATAATCAAATTCAACAGACACGGCTAGTGATTTTGGCATGATAAAATCGTAATATGAACAATATTGTTCAGACACGATTTAGAAATTAATTCAAATTATTCAGGCACGATTCCAGTCATAGCTAGTGGAGCGAAGAGAGAATTTGAGATTCAAGTACTGAACAATCAGTAGCGTTTAGGCTTGATGAAAACCAAGCTCAAAGTCGCACAGACACGATTAAGATGAAAACTTAGTTATGACCAAGGATACAATTTTGGGCCCGATCAAGTTTGAGTTAAGGTCTTATAGGTACTATCGAAATCTAATGAGCATGATTAATTAAGTCATGAAATACGATCTGAGCTCGGGCGTGATTAAAAATTTGAAAGTGATCTAGATTCACTTGGCACGATCTAAGATTTGACTACGAAAATCAAAACTTGGGCATGTTTAGGAATGGAACCTAAGCACGAGTATCTACAGAATCAAATTTTCGGCAGGAATAAAAAATTGTTCAGACATAATCAAAGTCTAAATTCTGGCACGACCAATCAATCATATAGTTCTGACCGAGGATCAAGGTTTTAGGCACAATTAAGAAATAAATTCAAGTTATTCAAGAGCGAAGTTGCGGCAAGAAAAATCAAAATTATTCAGTTATGATCAAGTTAGAATCAAGCATAAGTATAGAGTGATTAATATGATCTAGGCTCGATAAAGTTAGAATTCAAGGCTATATAGGCACGTTCAAATACGAAAATGACGCGATTGGCATCGCTAGGTGTAATGAATGTTTGGAACGATCAAGATTAAGGAACAAAACCACTTGATCGCGAGTAGAATCAAGGCTTAAGAATTTTGGAATGGCTAGACTCACTTAGGCACGATTTAGGATAGAGCGACGAAATTTTTTAAACCTAGTCATGATTAGGAATGAAGTCTGAGCAAGGGTGACTAGAGAATCAAAACTTAGGTACGATGGAAAATTTATTCCGATATGATCAAACTCAAATTCTGACATGACAAAGTTTATAATCAAATCGGATAGTCGTGATCAAGGACCAAAATTTTTAGGCACGATTCAGAGGCAAAATTAATACGTATAGTCATGATCGTTAAAATCATGATCATGGGATTCAAAGTCGTCTAGTCGTGCCAGGTCATCTAGGCACGACCAAACATGAAAATTTGGTATAATCAAGAATGGTATAAAATATAACTATGGTTAGAAAGAAATATAGGCATTATTGGGAATTAGATCGAAGTTTTTTTGCACAATCGATAATGACATGAAAACTAACACGATCAGATATTTCACGATCAAGGATAAGGTCAAAATAATCCTGATCAAAACAGTATTCAGTTACAATGAAGAATATAATCGTTGTCTAGGCATGAGCTGTGCAGGATTGGAATCCAGGTCACGATCGAATTTAAATTCACTTGAGTATAGTCAGCAATCAAGAACTTGGCACGATAAGGAAGATGACCAAAATCGGTTGGTCCCGATCATGGAGGATCAAAATTTCAGTAATATTGAATTTGAGGAATGATTTAAGGATAGAGAAATCAATCTCTTCTACTAAGATTGGAAAATCAAAGATAAGATTGCATAAGGAAGTCAAACCATCTCACTCCATTTCGACTACTACTAGATTATCTAATCATAATTTCCCAATTATGTCTTTATCTCACAAGTCCAGACATACCACTACAAAATTATGATCTCCAATAGTAAAAATCAACCCTTTATACGACTACTACCAAAAATCAAATATTCGGTAATGAAGATTGAAACTTTCTATATATACTATATGCTTAATCTTTATTCCAAGGCAATGCCCATGAATCATACTTTTTGTTAGAACTCCTCAAAATTTTTTTTAACTTGTACTCCACTATCAACTTAATCATCTTGAAATCCAAATTCCTCCATCTTGTCCTAAATTGGATCCAAAATCTCTGAATCAGGTTTATAAAATATCCTTGAACATTTGTTCAAGTTATACCCCTTATATTACTCAAAGTGTGATACCACAATTACTATATAAAGATAATCAACCTTCACGTTTTCTTCAACCTTACTCCTTCATATATTATCCCTTTTTTAAAATTTAGAAGCCACTCAAAATCTCAAAAGTTTTCCTGTAATTCAAAATCTCATGTCCTACCAGTTCTTAATCATTTTCCTGCCAATCCTTTACTCAATCTCGTATTATCACCACATACGGTAATAATCTCTTCTCTATTTTTTAAATTCTTAAATTTAGTATCTGTAATACATGTTGTTCGAATTATGTATCTTGGTATACGTGTACATATTTTTGTCTCGAATTGCATGATTCCTTGCTTAGCTTATCTTGGCATTTCATGACTTGGTTTACCTTGGGTAGGTTCGGCTTGGTTCGGTTGTGAACCTACCCCTACCTACCACCACCATACCCATTTATTAGCCCACTTCTCTTTCCCTCTCTTCATTACTCTTCTTCTTCCCTACCATTAACTCCTCACCTACCTGAGAGAGAGAGGGAGAGCTTAGGCAAGTGCATCTTGCTTCATGGAGGAACTCCAGTTTTATTGTTCCATTCTCTTTCTCACAGCATTCTAAAATACTTTAGTACTTAGCATTTTTACTTTCCATGATCCATTGCTTGTAGATCTAAGTTTATTGTATTTTTGGGTTTCATGGGTTTTGATCTATTTAATCTTGTTATTATCAATTTTTGATGGTTTCATGTTGTTGAGAATCTCGTTCTGCCCTATTTTGACCTATAGAAGTCTGGATTTAGACTTGGGATGGAGGATTTATGAAGCTTTTAAGAATGGACTTCATGGCTCTTCTTCTCGGACAAGTGGAGAAGAAAAATAGTCTTGAGCCACATAGCAGCACTTGACCGCATGAATATTCATGCGGCAAGTCGTTCTCAGCCGCATAGCGTATTTTCTTCCAGCCGCATGAAGACAACTCCCTGCAGCCGCATAAGGCTTTGGCAATTCGCATCCACATAGACCCGCCCCCTGGCGCAGCCGTATGAGACTCCTATTTGCTCAGCCGCGTAAGGATTCTCATCTCCAGCCGCATAGGCTGATTGTTACTCAGCCGCATAAGTTGCCTTGATCATAGCTGCATATGACTGGTTCTTCCGCAGCCGCATAAGGCCTTGCTCCCCTGGCCGCATGGGACTCGGTTCTTCCGCAGCCACATATGGCCCATTCCTCCAGCCGCATAAGCTCCTGCCCCTTTTCAGGCGCATGGCATTGCTCTTCTGTAGCCGCATATACGCCCGTTATTCTGCAGCCGCATATGCCCTGTCTCCCCATCTCCAGCCGTATGGACTTCCTTCTTGAGCCGCATGTGCCCTTAAGTCCCTGGCCGTATAAGCTGAGCCGCATGGGTCTTCCTTAATCTTGTAATTATAGTTTAATTGTTATTACGATACTCATGTCTTGTGACTCTCAGTGTAACTTGGCTCTCTCGATGGAATACTTGTACTATGTTATCCTGCACATATGTCCCTGAATACGACAGTGACCCGTAGTGGTGCACTCTTGACAAGTAACATGACATGATAGTGGCCCGTCGTGGCGCACTCCTGACAAATATACCTGACATGATATATCTCGAATAACTGTTGCGACGGCTATATGACATGACAAGTATAAATAACCAGGACACCGTGGGCGATTGTGCTTGTACAAATGGTTTTTTTTTATTGTGCTTGTACAAATGAACCAGTCTTATCTTGCATCATGCTTAGGATGGGACTCCTGAGTACTACGGTCAGGGGTACCTGTTGAAATGGACTAAGGCTAATAACTAGAATAACACAATAGTCATGAAAAGATTTCCCAGCTACAGGCAATTCCGTTACCTGGGCGTGCTTGGGATCTGTAGCCTGCCGTCGAGTAGGGCACATTTCCAGCACACTGTCATATGTTGCACCCTTCAAGCTACTTAAGGATACATGCGTTTCCTGGACGATGTACCCACTTGAATTCAACCCCTAATATTCGACCTGGGTAACCTGGATGGTCTGCAGGGCTTGTGGCTGTGGAATAATCTCGCTGCATCTTGCTAGTAACTAAGCCCGTGATAACCCTAGTTAGTTAAAGTATCAAGCTGTACTTATTGCTTGGCCGTGAATGTTGAATGGGGAATAATCTGTCTAGCCTTGTTTTGATCCTGTACAAGGTTGTTATATATCCTGATTTTTATATTATCTTGCCGATAAATGGCGGAAAATCAAGTTCCATTCAGATGAAGGGTTACAACCCCAGTCCTTATTTGATTTACGGGTTGTAACCTGGTAATCTGAATAGTTCTATGGTTATCTCGCAGTATATCATCCTGATTTTTTATATTTCCAGTTCTTACTATTTATTTATACTCTGGTACTAATTGTTGGTTTTAGTTCCTAAGTAAAGCTTCCTTTGTGGTACTTGCTCTTTCTGGGATCTGACCCAGCTGGTTTGTATGGCCAGATTTCGGAGCAGCTCCAGAGGATCTAACAACTTTCCAGCCCGATGATGACCACCAGGCGTAACCAGGGCAACGAGTAGGTTATTTTTGGCTCTCCCACTTTATTATAAAAATATTCTTTTGAGGCGTTTGGTCGACGAGCACTTGTTTAGCTCGATTGCACTTTACTTACTGTCTGCCTACGGGCTATAACATGATTGACAGATCCTAGGGTTGATCATGTATGACTAAACTCTTGCTAGTCCTAACATTTTCTAACGACTAGCTTCATGATCAGCTGAATATGTAATGTTTGGGATGCCTTACTATTGTGTATTTGATGATCTTACATCTTGTAACATTCATTTACTTGCTTGTGATTGAGACACTAGGCTTGTTCATGACCTTAAGAGACTGTTGGCTTGTAGTTAAACCCTCATGTATCTAGACAGCCGTGACCGTATAACGAGATAGATTGCACTTCAATATACGTAGCTGGCTGTGTCAGCCCCCACTCTCCAGTATTCTGGTTCTGGGGCGTGACATGGTTTAAGTGGTGGCCCATGCAGGTCTTGTAAATCAAGATATGTGAGGGTTTACCGAATAGATGTCTCAATCAGTACTCGCCCTTGATCTCTGTTTGTATCCTTTGAATCCCTGGAATCTTGTCCAGATCACATGTTTGTATCATTGATCTGTCCTGGTCCTTCCTTATTGTTCCCTATGTCATCTTCTTCAGCGGCATTGTACCTGGCCCTGCCAATCAGCAAGGCGGAGCACCTTCCGTGGACCAGCAGCAACCTGGAGAACAAGCCCAACATTCAGGATTGGCCTCCAGAGTCGTGCCTACTGGAGGAGAGCCATCGGTCAAGCCAGTTCAGTCTGCAGAGCCTGATGATGGCACTTTAGTAGGTCTCATCAGGACCTTGATAGCTTCCGAAGATCGTCGAGGAGATGCCTTGCACCAGGCAGTGACGGATGCTTTGACCAGAGGAGGTCATCAGGGTAACAGCACGGCCAACAGCTTCAAGCGCTTGAACCCTCTCTTCTTCGATGGTAGCAAAGATGCTATTGTCGCAGATGCTTGGCTTCAGGACATAGAGGTGATTCTAGAAGTAGCAAGGACTCCAAAGAACGAGAAGGTGGCTGTGGTGTGCCTGTAGTTATTAGATCTTGTCCACAGCTGGTGGGCGGCACAGGCCGTGGGATTAGTGGCCCCTATTTTTTGGGCAGTATTTAGAGAGAGATTCCAGACCAATTATTTTGATGTTGTAGCTCGGTACGATCTACAGATGAGGCTCACCAATCTGAAGCAGAAGGGCAGGACGGTCGACGGATATACGGTCGAGTTTTCCAGGCTTAGTCAGTTTGCTCCCACTTTAGTGGCAACCTAGTATGATAGAGCCCAGCGGTTCCAGCAGGGGCTCCATCTCGAGATTTTATTAGCAATGGAGCTGTTTGAGCATCAGACTTTTGATGCGATCTTGAGAGCAGCTAGGAGGCATGAGTATACCTCCCAGAGGATTGTGGATAGGGCCGGAGGTCGGAAGCGATCCCACGGTCAGATGAATCAGTCGTCAGCCCCAGCCCCGGCAGTTTGGGCTTTGACCATTGGAGCTCCGAGGCGGACGGCCTCAGTGACGTCGGTTCAGCATTCAGCCCCGACATACCCTCAGCAGCAGAAGCAGAAGCATTCTTTCGCAGTGGGATGTTCACACTGCGGGAAGCCAGGCCATGTGGTGGCAGAATGTCGCAGGGCACAGGGATTGTGCCTAGCTTGTGGAGCAGCAGATCATAAGGTTGGATCCTGCCCGAATAGGGGTAGTTCATCATCGTCCAACCTTTCTAGTCCTTCGGTGAGAGGACCAGCACCAGTCCAGCAACAGCAGTATCAGCCTTAGAGGCCCTTGCCGTCTCAGTCCCAGGCATTCCAGCAACAACACCCCTAGCAGTATGCACAAGCCCAAGTCCTGAGTCAGAGCAGGCAGCGAGGATTTTAACAGAGGGGACCAGCTCTCCGAGGATATGGTCATGCTATGGTGATGACCGCAGAGGAAGGATTGGCACCAGAAGAGGTAGTGACAGGTACTATTCTCGTCAACTCCTTTCTAGCTTCAACTTTATTTGATTCTGGTGCATCGTATTCATTCATTTCTGCACGATTCGCGATACTGATAGGACTAGAGCCTGAGTCATTATCAGTAAGGCTCAATATACTTACTGGTAACAGACTTGTGGGAGAAGATAGGGTATTTTCCTCGTGTCAGATCGTTTCCCTACTAGATTGATAGAGTTCTCGATGGCCGATTATGATGTGGTCTTAGGGATGGATTGGTTGAGGAACCAGTATGCTAGAATAGACTGCTATATTGGCAGAGTTAATTTTAGCATTCCAGGCGAGCCAGAGTTTTCTTTCTCCCGAGGCGAAGTTGAACCTTCTCCTCCAGTATTACGGATGGTAGTAGCAGCAGTGCAGTTACCTCGGATAGTTGAGGAGTTTTCAGATGTTTTCCCAAAAGAGCTTCCAGGGATGCCGCCAGAGCGGGAGATCGATTTCACCATTGACTTGATCCCTGGGACAGCTCCAGTATCAGAGAGAGTCTACAGGATAGTGCCGTCAGAGTTGGAGATATTGTACAAGATGATTGAAGAACTTAGAACCAAGGGATTCATTCGTGCTAATGGATTGCCTTGGGGAGCCCCGATACTTTTTGTGAAAAAGAAGGATGGTACGTTCAGGTTATGTGTAGATTATTGTATCTTGAACTCAGTGACAATCAAGAACAGATACCCTCTCCCGAGGATAGATGACTTATTTAATCAACTCAAAGGGGTAGCAGTATTCTCGAAGATCGACTTGCGCTCAGGATATCATCAGATCAAAGTCAGAGAGTAGGACATCCCGAAGACAGCTTTTAGATCAAGATACGGACATTGGGAGTTCCTTGTTATGCCCTTTGGAGCAACCAATGCGCCGGCTGTATTCATGGATCTCATGAATCATATTTTTATGTCCTACTTGGATCAGTTTGTAATTGTGTTCCTAGACGACATCCTGGTCTACAGCAAGAGCGTAGCGAAGCATGAGCAGTATCTCCGAGTGGTTCTTCAGATTCTCCGAGAGCATCATTTTTATACCAAGTTCAATAAATGCGAGTTCTGACTCGATCGCATTTTCTACTTGGGTCATATCATCACCAGGGGAGGAGTAGAAGTGGATCCCCAGAAGATCGTGGCTATTGAGTCCTGGCCAGTACCCAGCACAGTTGTAGAAGTTCACAGTTTTCTTGGTTTGGCCAGATACTACCGACGATTTATTTCGGACTTTGCTCGGATCTCAGCGCCATTGACCCAGTTGACCCGCAAGGATGTGCAGTTTGCTTGGACAGCAGAGTGCCAGGATTCTTTTAAGAAATTGAAGCGAGGCTTGATGATGGCTCCCATTTTCACGCTTCCAGATGGAACCGAGGGATTCTCAGTATATTGTGATGCTTCAGGCAGAGGCTTAGGATGTGTTATAATGTATCATGGGAAGGTAATAGCTTATGTGTCACGTCAACTTCGTGATCATGAGAGGAATTACCCAACCCATGACTTGGAGCTGGCAGTATTAGTGTTTACACAAAAGTTGTAGAGGCACTACTTGTACGGAGATAGGGTAGAGATTTTCACCGACCACAAGAGCCTGAAGTATATTTTCACCCAAAAGGATCTTAACATGCGTCAGAGGAGATGGCTAGAGCTTCTTGTGGATTATGATGTCAACTTACAGTATCATCCTGGGAAGGCCAACGTTGTCGCGAATGCATTGAGTAGGAGAGCCAGAGTTTATTTCCTAACAGCCCAACCAGAGCTGTTAGCAGACCTTCAGAAGATGGATATACAAGTTGTTCTCCCTTCCAGTGTAGCATTGATGGCCAGTATACAAGTTCGGTTCACTATAGTCGAGCAGATGGCAGAGTCAGCAGATTCCAAGCTTCAGCGACTCAGAGCAGAGTATGAGGCAGGACGAAGACCAGAGTTATGCATCTACGGAGATGGTACACTTCGACATGGTAATCGTCTTTGTGTACCCAGTGGAGATATCAAACATGAGATCATGGCAAAGGCTCACAGTTCTCAGTAATCCATTCATCTGGGCAGTACGAAGATATACCATGATATTTGTCAGCACTTTTGGTGGAATGGCATAAAAAGGGAGATAGCCAGGTTTGTCTCTCGGTGTTTGGTTTGCCAACAAGTTAAAGCTGAACATCAGAGGCCAGCTGGACTTCTTCATCCCTTGCCAATTCCAGAATGGAAGTGGGAGCATGTGACCATGGATTTCGTGACTGGACTACCTAGATCTCCAGCTGGTCGAGATGCTATTTGGGTTGTAGTTGACAGACTCCCGAAGGTGGCTCACTTTCTTCCGTTCAGAATTGGTCAGTCGACGGCTCAGCTAGCGGAGATGTATCTCAGACAGATCGTCAGGCTTTACGGTGTGCCAGTCAGTATCACTTCGGACCGAGATTCAAGATTTATGTCACACTTTTGGCATAGCCTGCATGAGAGTTTGGGAACTCACCTCCAGTTCAGCTCAGCTTATCATCTGCAGACAGATGGTCAGTCGGAACGCACAATCTAGACTCTTGAAGATATGTTGAGATCTTGTACACTCGACTTCGGTGGATCGTGGGAAGATCACCTGCACCTGGTGGAGTTCTCGTACAACAACAGCTTCTAGGCCAGTATTCAGATGGCACCGTTCGAGGCACTGTATGGTAGGAAGTGCCGATCCCTGCTAGCATGGGACGATGTTGGAGAGAGACAGATGCTCAGTCCAGAAATGATTGCCCAGACAGTTGAAGTGGTAAGAAGAGTAAGGGATCATCTTAGAGTTGCCCAAGATCGCCAGCGCCATTGGGCCGATTCTCATCGGCGTCCTCTTGAGTTTTCTGTCGGCGACCATGTATTCCTGAGTATTTTGCCTAACCGTGGCGTCATTCATTTCGGCGTACGTGAAAAGCTTAGTCCTAGGTATATAGGACCGTTCGATATTTTGGAGCGAGTAGGTGATGTATCCTATCATCTCGCTCTTCTGCCATCGCTATGTGAGGTGCATGACGTATTCTATGTATCACAACTGCGACGGTATATCTCGGACCCGAGCCATATCAGGGATCATTCAGAATTGGTTGTTGGTACCAACCTTTCGTATGAGGAGAGGCCCGTGTCTATATTTGACCGGAGAGAGAAGATGCTCAAGAACAAGACTATCAAGTTAGTCCGAGTTGCTTGGGGTAATCACTTTTTGGGTGAGTCAACGTGAGAGCGTGAGGATGATATCCGATCGCGATACCCCGACCTGTTTGACTCGTAAGGTATAATATCTTTCTTATGCCTTATGCCCTAAGTTCCTTGCTTGAATGAATGATTGATTGCCTAGTTATAGCTTGCTTGTGATAGCTTGTCCTTGTCCCTCTAGCCTCTTAATTAAATTTTCAGGACGGAATTCTTTTAAGGTGGGTAGAGTTGTAATGCCTGTTGTTCGTATTACGTATCTTGGTATACGTGTACGTATTTTTGTCTCGTATTGCATGATTTCTTGCTTAGCTTATCTTGGCATTTTATGACTTGGTTTACCTTGGGTGGGTTCGGCTTGGTTCGGTTGTGAACCAACCCCCTACCTACCACCACCATCCCTATTTATTAGCCCACTTCTCTTTCTCTCTCTTTATTATTCTTCTTCTTCCCCACCATTAACTCCTCACCTACCTGAGAGAGAGAGGGAGAGCTTAGGCAAGTACATCTTGCTTCATAAAGGAACTCCAATTTTATTGTTCCATTCTCTTCTCCACAGCATTCTAAAACACTTTAGTACTTAACATTTTCAATTTCCATGATCCATTGCTTGTAGATCTAAGTTTATTGTATTTTCGGGTTTCTTGGGTTTTGATCTATTTAATCTTTTTATTATCAAGTTTCGATGGTTCCATGTTGTTGAGAATCTCGTTCTGTCCCATTTTGACCTATGGAAGTCTGGATTTAGACTTGGGATGGAGGATTTATGATGCTTTTAAGAATGGATTTCATGGCTCTTCTTCTCGGACAAGTGGAGAAGAAGAACAGTCTTGAGCCGCATAGCAGCACTTGACCGCATGAATATTCATGCGGCAAGTCGTTCTCAGCCGCATGGCGTATTTCCTTCCAACCGCATGAAGACAACTCCCTGCAGCCGCATAAGGCTTTGGCAATTCGTAGCCACATAAGGCTTTGGCAATTCGCAGCCGCATAGACCCACCCCTGGCGCAGCCGCATGAGACTCCTATTTGCTCAGCCGCATAAGGATTCTCATCTCCAGCCGCATAGGCTGATTGTTACTCAACCGCATAAGCTGTCTTGATCATAGCCGCATATGACTGGTTCTTCCGCAGCCGCATAAGGCCTTTCTTCCCTGGCCGCATGGGACTCGGTTCTTCCGCAGCCGCATATGGCCGATTCCCCCAACCGCATAAGCTCCTGCCCCTTTTCAGCCGCATAGCGTTGCTCTTCTGCTGCCGCATATACGCCCGTCATTCCGCAGCCGTATATGCCCTGTCTCCCCATCCCCAGCCGCGTGGACTTCCTTCTTGAGCCGCATATTCCCTTAAGTCCCTGGCCGCATAAGCTGAGCTGCATGGCTCTTCCTTAATCTTGCAATTATGGTTTAATTGTTATTACGATACTCATGTCTTGTGACTCTCAGTGTAACTTAGCTCTCTCGAAGGAATACTTGTACTATGTTATCCTGCACATATGTCCCTGAACACGAAATGATCCGTAGTGCTGCACTCTTGACAAGTAACATGACATGATAGTGGCCCGTCGTGGCGTACTCCTGACAAATATACCTGACATGATATATCTCGAATAGCTGTTGCAACGGCTACATGACATGACAAGTATAAATTGTCACGACCCGCACCCTAGAGTAAGCTTACAAGACGTGGGTACGTCCAGCCTACGCCGCAGTGTCGGCGGTAGAATGTTGTCCTAGGTCTCATGCATCTAACAGTATAAGGCTAAGCAGTTTATACTCCCCGAATGGGGGTGACATAGCAGAATGTAAACTCAATCACATCTAAGGTAGAGCATAATGGAAGATAATAAAACATGAAATCCATAAAGAGATACATCAGATAGAAGTCTAAGTGTCTAAGATACACAACCCAGAAACACCTCAAAATCTCAAATACAGTAATCCATAAATACAACTCAAGAAAACTGAAAATAAGCTATAAGCAAAACCCTAGCTATCTATACAACCTCTACTGTGTCTCCTCTAGGCTAGCAGGCAACCTCCAGGCTATCTGTAAAATTTATCAACAGGTCCAGTCAGGACATGAGCGAGCACAATACATCTCAACAGTTCATGGCAGGTTAGAAAATATAATCATGCAGTAAAGTAAGATACAAGTACTGAAGGAAATACAGTATGTAAACAGAGAGAGAGAACTGTAATAGAAATATCTACTATACAATAGAGAACTAACAGAGGCTAGTGAGTCAGAGTACAATATAGACATGTAAATGGCATAGGATAATTCTGATGAGATACTACGGAATGATTCTGATGAGATACTACTTGGATATTATTCACATGTCTACTTCTACTCCCCCGTACCCCCAATCAATACACAAGGATCCAGCCAGGTTATGATATGATTCATGCAACGGCCCCCGAAGGGTGGTACATGATAGTCCCATAAATAGGGATTCTGGGTAGCCCAATAAATGGGAGGATTCAAGGAAGACTCTGTAATCATGAGAGTACATGTCACAAGTGATTCAATGAACCATGAAGCATAGTGATACACCATATAAGTGAAACGCACAGAACATGTAGTACCCGATGCTCCCTAAAGGGATAACATCTCAAGAAGGGATCCATATAGTACTAATCTGTGCGACCAACGTGACAGTATCAAGTAAAGTAAATTAAAGCAGGAAAATAATTCTAAACATGATATGAAATGATCAGAGAATGTACTCGCCTGGTATCCTGAATGACCGAAGAGAATATACTGTCCGAGGAGTGGTGTCTGTCTCCTATAGAACTGTACAAGTCACAACAAGTCTAAAATAAGGAAATAGACTGCTACAATACATCTACATGAAGTTTGGGGTCAATCTAGGCTAAAGTCAATCTTTGGTCAACTTTAGTCAACTAGACTAGTCAAACTAGGTCAACTAGGTCAAACCTAAACGAAACATGTCTATACTAGTCTAACTAGTCTATTCTAGGCCTAATCAAGACTAAACAAGTCTAACTAAACTCTCACTAGGCAAACAGACACACCATAGGCTAAGAGCCCTAGGCTATAGGCTATATCATGCCTAAGCCAAACCACAAACACATATACACATAACAATATATATATATCTAATATATTGTAGTACACTCATAACATATAGGCTACCTATATGTACATTCCACATATATATATATATATATATATATATATATATATATATATATATATATATATATATAAAAATATATATATATATATATATAAAAATATATATATATATATATATATATATATATATATATATATATATATATTTATTTTATTTTATATATATATATATATATAAAATAAAATAAATAAATATATATATATATATATATATATATATATATATATATATATATATATATATATATATATATATATATATATATATATATATATATATATATATGCATCACTATTCACATATTCATATACATAGATATATATAGGAAAGCTATATATATAGGCACATACATATATATAGAGAGAGAGAAAGAGAGGTAAAAGAGTAAGTGAGTATGTGTGTGTTTGGCAAGTGTGTGAAAGGATATGTTTTAATGTTCTAAAATTTAGTGATAGGTAGGTGTTTGTGACATGGGATACATGATGTCAAAGGGTGTATGAATGCATGTGTGTAAAAGGTTATAGGTTAACTCTGTTTATAGAAATACATACATACATACTTACCTTGTATACATGCATACATACATATCATGTATATTACATTTACATGATACATACATGTATACTTGTATTATATTATACTTACATTCATGCATATTAGATACTTGTATATATATTAACATATTGTAAACATTTATTTCATTCATGCATCTATGCATTACCTACATATTTTATACATATGCATACATTGTATATTCATATCATTTCATACATTAACATAGAGACATAAAAACATGCACACATCATATATTTCATACCTTGCATTACCTTACATATCATGTTATATATTATCATTCATTCCATTCATATATTACATTATCTTTAAGTTGAATACATCATATATGGATACAATACATTATCTTGCATGCTTGCATTCATATCTAGCATTCATTATATACTTTCATACATACATTGTATATCATTCTTTCATTCATGCATTGCTTATATGCATTATATTAATTGCTTTCAACCATATATATACATTAAAGTAAAGAGAATATATATCATATATATATCATTTCATTCATCAAACATATCATACATTACATACTCTATATTAATTTAATATCCATACTACATAAGCTCATAGGTTACACAAAATGCATATATCGTATAGTCACTCTTCTACTTAAAACCAATACTGTACCAATTGGGCATTCACTAAGTTCTATGATTAAAGTATGTCGTAGCCCTTTGTTTTAGCATTCCGAAACATTAAACGGATCGCATTTTCGTGTCCGGAAGCTCCTGGAATCGCAAAAATACCAAAACACGTTCATTTTTTGTACAGCTAATACTCAAATAATTCTACAAAAAGTTACAGAAAGAATTTCGATTATTAAAATATTTATTTGGAAAGCTAACTTCGATACGGTTCTTTTAAAAAAAATGGAAGATAAATCAGAGTTTTAAGCTAAAAGTTATGACATTTCTAAGTTATTTTGGTTAATAAAAACGTGGATGAATATTATGACGAATTTGGGTTGACCAAGATACTTGGATACCAACATAGGTATCCAAATGAAACTCATTCTAACCATCCTAACTAAGATCAATCCACTCTCTAACCATTCTAAAACCAAATTTAAATATCTATTTAAACTATTATCATACATACATACACATGGGGGTCCTAATTTGGGATCTATCAAGTAGAACACAAGACACATACCTAAAATCCTCAAGAGAGCTCCAAATGGCCTCAAATTTGAATCTAAATGGGACACATGCATGAGGATGGATCCTACGGATTCAAAACTAATTTATATGCAAAAAAATTCGATTTAGAGGATGGGTTTTACCTATTGGGAGTGGAATCCCAATGAAATCCTTTAGGACACGGCTCCGATACGAAGATCCCTCAAAGTGGACACTCCTCCTTGCACTCCTCTTCCAATCCTTGGTAGCACCCTTCCCTTGGAGAATGGAAATGATTGAGGGAAGGTTTGGTGAAGGAATGATTTGATTTGGAGATCAAATCAATGGAAAGGCTCTCTAAAATTGGGGAAGAACAAAAGGAAAATAAAAGAGACAAGATTGTAATGAATGAAATGAATCATTCTCTCCTAAAGGTGGCTGCCATAAATAGTCCATTAGGGCTAATGGGAAATGTCCTAATTGTCCCTCTCTAGTCTCATATGGTTAAGTCTAGACTAGGTTCAAGTTTGGGGTCAAAATGATCTAGTTTTGAGTCTCGAACTTAACCATTCTAACATGATAAAAAATAGTTTAATTAACTAACTTAATGTTGGGTCTTGTAAGCCATGCTTAACTTAATATTGGTCCCATCTAGAGTTCAAGCTACCCGGGTCACAATACAAGTCGAAACGAGACGAAACTCAAACCCGACTAAACAAATCCAATAAAAACAATATTAAAAATATAAACTTTTCCCAAAATATTAAAATATAAAAAATGACCAAAACCATAATACATAAATTTAAATATTATTAAAATAATCTAAAATTTACCAATTAATCAAAATTCTAAATAATTCAAAAGTCACGAAATGACCAAAATACCCTTAGCCTAAAAAGTTGTAAATAGTTATTCTAATCACATGGTTAGGTCCCCATGGTCATGGTTAGTCTCTAAGCTTAGCAAAACTAGGGATTAACTAGTTAACCATCAAAATTACAATTCAACATTTTAAATAGTTTTAAATCGATTAAAAAATTACCAAAAATCACAACATGAGTTAAATCTTATTTTCGATTAATCAAAATTATAAAATTTCAAAATTACCCTCATTTGGAAAACTGGGTGTTACAATCCTACCCACCTTATAAAAATTTTATCCTCGAAATTAAGATGATCGCACCCCCTTTAGGTCAAACATAGTCAATGGTCAATCACTAGTCAATTTTCTCAACATCCTAGTACTTGGTCATCTGCTGGTCAACTTCTTAAGATTTTACCTATGCTAGCTACTTAAGTGTTGGCAACCAGAATTTAGCAAAAAGAGAAACTCTATAATAGGCTAGCTCTTAACTTTCCAATCCTATCAGGGCTGATACTATAAATCTCATAAGCTACAAGTTTATAAACACACATTTCCCACATCAAGGACTAACCTATATATATATCCACAGTTGATACTAATGGGGGTAACATCCCTATTTCCTGACAATCAAGGTCCTAAAAATTTTATCTAAAGCATACAATTTGAAGGAATAGCATACAGGGTCAGGGCATACTGTTGCAGTTGGAAGTCTCACCTAGGTGCACTGGTCATTCTAGGTTAAAACAGTACTATGGTATCAACACACAAGCAATCTAGGGTGTCCTAATTAGGAAGGTAAGGGAACAACAACCATCAAGGTTGTAAGGGTTGTCTACCATCCCATATAAGAAATTAGTCATTAACAAACAACTGAAAAATTATTAAAAGGTTACTATTCCATAAAATAGTAAAAATTAAAAATTTAGGCACAACAAATCACAAATATATTTTTGTCTTGACAAGATCTAAGTTGATCAATTTCGGGATAATTCGAGATTTGGGCAAGATGGGGAATCAATGAAATCAAGTATGATCACGAGCATCCAATGATGAAGATCCAGGTCATGATTAAATTTAATTCAACTGGATACGAATACCAGGTTCATAGGTGATAAAAATAATTCCAAGGAGAATTGTCAAGGCTGTTGCGGATAAGATTCTAGGGCAAGTTTAACTGTCTCCATCCACGTAGATTAATATGAAAAGTGAACCAAAACGCAATAGGTTGATAAGACCATCATACGTCGGTTCTGATTAGACAATATGTTAGTGGGTGCGCACCCAATAAGATATGTCATGATCAAGCTCGAAAAGGATAAGCTTGTAAAACTAAGGATAATTAGCAGCATAGGATATAAGTAAGGGTGGAAGTGATAAACGAAGATATATAGTCCAGATTCTTAACTAAATGGGTCAAGCAATCAAGTTAAGGTACAAGGTTAAGCATTTAAGGAATCAAGCAGAACATCATCACATGTCGGGTCGAAGGAATTGAGTCAAGGCTGGATCTCTAATTGAAATCAGGAATAATTCAGTATCATGGTAGAGGCTATAGTTTAGCCATTTGACCAGAAAATCATATCAAGAAAATAGAGTACAAGGAGACGAGTTTTAGTGGGACATGATATACCTACATGAAGGTGAGTTCGTCTAGGTCTTGCATATGAGATTTATTGGAGGGTAACAGCTAGTATTACATTCCGAATGTCAAGTTCGCGATAAAGAATGTCAAAGAATCTCAAAATAGAAAGTGGGGGTTCAAGAGGTGGTAAATAAATGCACAAGATAAGGAAGATCAAGTTAATCATCTGTTTCTGATACCCTTAAGTTTATCTGGTCATAACTTGCCAATCGTATCCTTACCTCACCAGTCTCCATATAAAAATTTAACATTTACCTAAGCCTTTACCATGACTACCGTAGGCAATTTCCAATTTCCAAACATTACTCATGAAACATAGCCTTCACATTTAGGAATCAATATTAACCATTTATTCAAATTTCCAATTTCTTTCACCTTGTCTTAAATTTGGCCCGAAACCTCTAAATCCCGTTTACGAATCCCTTGAACTTGTTCAAATGGTTCTCCTCGTGTTATTTAATTTAAATACCTTTAGGCCTTACAAAACTTATCCTCCATCAAAAAAAATCAACTTCCGTATTTTTTTCGACATACACCTTTGAATATTATTCTCCTAAAAAAATTTCCACAACAATCTCTAAATTTCTATACCTTTATGTTCCCTCTGTCCCTAGTCATTTCCTTGCAATATCTTGTTCAATATCCTTATTGAATGCAATTAATTTCTCTTTTCTATAACTAACCTTCTACACAGCCTTAGGGTAAAACTTCCCAAGAATCAACAACCAGAGTTTCGAGGTTCTCAAATATAGGTTGACCTTGAATATCCTCATCAGTTTGAATACACCTATAAACTATCTCAAAACCCCAAAATCTCCCTAGGTGTGATTGTTTCCAGATTTGTAGTGATTGTTTCCAGATTTGTAGTGTACATCTCTTGATTCTATTCGAGACCTTTACCACATTTCTATCTCAAGGTTTCAATATTGAACACTCCATATTTTGATTTCCTCTAGATCATCATATAATAATCAGTTATGTCTCCTCTGAGCTACATGATTCACATCACTTCTTCAGTCTTTTCCAGGTAGAAGATATGAAGATTCAAGGGTTTCGAGGTACATCTGGTAGGGATGATAAGATATGGGTGATTGGTGTAATTAGACAGAGTTTAAGATAAGAAGAAAATAAGAATATAAGGAAATAATGGCAAGAAGGAGTAATGAAGATCTGTTCTTTCTTATCTGTTCAAACGAGATGAACCCATCAAGCTCAAATTCAATAGCAAAAAATGAGGGTGAATCCAAACAAGAGAAAAAAGAAATTCCAATTGAAGATCAAAAATGAGTTTCTCAGGGGTCGTCCCAGGAATCTCTCAAAGAATCCTAAGTGTAATTGAGTGCCTTGAATTTTAAAATATTAAATACAAAATTAAAATCAACAACTACAGAATTTTATCAAAATCATCAACTAATACCAGGATTCAAAGTTCTACAATGAATCCACCAAAATCAAATTCAAATCAAGGAAAAAGGTGAATCAAAATAAGGGAAAGGGAGTTTAAATCAGAGTTCAAAATGAGATTCTCAAGGGTCATCCCAGGAATCTCTCAAGGAATCCTAACAGTGATTGAGTATCCTCTCATCCTAACATCTTAATTTCTATATCCTATAGTAGGCTCGTAGTAGTACAGCTAAGTCGTTGTGCTACTACAAAATTGCGCTAATGCGAATCTCGACCTGCATGGGCCACCACTAAAAATGTGTCACGACCCGCACCCTAGAGTAAGGGCACGAGACGTGGGTACGTCCAGCCTATGTCGCAGTGTCGACGGTAGAACGCTGTCCTAGGTCTCATGCATCTAACAGTATAAGGCTAAGCAGTTTATACTCCCCGAATGGGGGTGACATAGCAGAATGTAAACTCAATCACGTCTAAGGTAGAGCATAATGGAATATAGATAAAACATGAAATCCACAAAGAGATACATCAGATAGAAGTCTAAGTGTCTAAGATACACAACCCAGAAACACCTCAAAATCTCAAATACAGTAATCCATAAATACAACTCAAGACAACTGAAAATAAGCTATAAGTAAAACCCTAGCTATCTATACAACTTCTACTGTGTCTCCTCTAGGCTAGCAGGCAACCTCCAGGCTATCTGTAAAATTTATCAACAGGTCCAGTAAGGACAGGAGCGAGCACAATACATCTCAACAGTTCATAGCAAGTTAGAAAATATAATCATGCAGTAAAGTAAGATACAGGTACTGAAGGAAATACAGTATGTAAACAGAGAGAGAGAACTGTAATAAAAATATCTATTATACAATAGAGAACTAACAGTGGCTAGTGAGCCAGAGTACAATATAGACATGTAAATGGCATAGGATGATTCTGATGAGATACTACGGAAAGATTCTGATGAGATATTACTTGGATATTATTCACATGTCCACTTCTACTCTCCCATACCCCTAATCAATACACAAGGATCCAGCCAGGTTATGTTATGATTCATGCAACGGCCCCCGAAGGATGGTACATGATAGTCCCATAAATAGGGATTCTAGGAAGCCCAATAAATGGGAGGATTCAAGGAAGACTCTTTGATCATAAGAGTACATGTCACAAGTGATTCAATGAACCATGAAGAATAGTGATACACCATGTAAGTAAAATGCACAGAACATGTAGTACCCAATGCTCCCTGAAGGGATAACATCTCAAGAAGGTATCCATATAGTACTAATCCGTGTAACCAACGTGACAGTATCAAGTAAAGTAATTTAAAGTAGGAAAATAATTCTAAACAGGATATGAAATGATCAGAGAATGAACTCGCCTGTTATCCTGAATGTCCGAAGAGAATATACTATCCGAGGAGTGGTGTCTGTCTCCTATAGAATCGTACAAGTCACAACAAGTCTAAAATAAGGAAATAGACTGCTACAATACATCTACATGAAGTTTGGGGTCAATCTAGGCTAAAGTCAACCTTTGGTCAACTCTAGTCAACTAGACTAGTCAAACTAGGTCAACTAGGTCAAACCTAAACGAAACATGTCTATACTAGTCTAACTAGTCTATTCTAGGCCTAATCAAGACTAAACAAGTCTAACTAAACTCTCACTAGGCAAACAGACACACCATAGGCTAAGAGCCCTAGGCTATAGGCTATATCATGCCTAAGCCAAACCACAAACACATATACACATAACAATATATATATCTAATATATTATAGTACACTCATAACATATAGGCTACCTATATGTACATCCCACATATATATATATGCATCACTATTCACATATTCATATACATAGATATATTTAGGAAAGCTATATATATAGGCACATACATATATATAGATATAGAGAGAGAGAAAGAGAGGTAAAAGAGTAAGTGAGTATGTGTGTGTTTGGCATGTGTGTGAAAGGATATGTTTTAATGTTCTAAAATTTAGTGATAGGTACGTGTATGTGACATGGGATACATGATGTCAAAGGTTGTATGAATGCATGTGTGTAAAAGGTTATAGGTTAACTCAGTTTATAGAAATACATACATACATACTTACCTTGTATACATGCATACATACATATCATGTATATTATATTTACATGATACATACATGTATACTTGTATTATATTATACTTACATTCATGCATATTAGATACTTGTATTTATATTAACATATTGCAAACATTTATTTCAATCATGCATCTATGCATTACCTACATATTTTATACATATGCATACATTGTATATTCATATCATTTCATACATTAACATAGAGACATACAAACATGCACACATCATATATTTCATACCTTGTATTACCTTACATATCATGTTATATATTATCATTCATTCCTTTCATATATTACATTATCTTTAAGTTGAATACATCATATATGGATACAATACATTATCTTGCATGCTTGCATTCATATCTAGCATTCATTATATACTTTCATGCATACATTGTATATCATTCTTTCATTCATGCATTGCTTATATGCATTATATTAATTGCATTCCTACATGCTTGCATTCAACCATATATATACATTAATGTAAAGAGAATATATATCATATGTATATCATTTCATTCATCTAACATATCATGCATTACATACTCTATATTTATTTAATATCCATACTACATAAGCTCATAGGTTACCAAAAATGCGTATATCGTATAGTCACTCTTCTACTTAAAACCAATACTATACCAATTCGGCATTCACTAAATTCTAGGATTAAAGTATATCATAGCCCTTTGTGTTAGCTTTCCGAAACTTTAAACGGATCACATTTTCGTGTCTGGAAGCTCCCGAAATCGCGAAAATACCGAAACACGTTCGTTTTTCATACAGCTGACACTCAAATAATTCTACAGTAAGTTACAGAAAGAATTTGGATTATTAAAATATATATTTAGAAATAACTTCGATACGGTTCTTTTAAAAAAAACGGGACATAAATCGGAGTTCTAAGCTAAAAGTTATGACATTTGTAAGTTGCTTTGGATAATAAAAACGTGGATGAATATTATGATGAATTTGGGTTGACCAAGATACTTGGATACCAACATAGGTATCCAAATGAACTCATTCTAACCATCCGAACTAAGATCAATCCACTCTCTAACCATTCTAAAACCGAATTTAAATATCTATTTAAACTATTATCATACATACATACACATGGGGTGTCCTAATTTGGGATCTATCAAGTAGGACACATGACACATACCTAAAATCCTTAAGAGAGCTCCAAATGGTCTCAAATTTGAATCTAAATGGGACACATGCATGAGAATGGATCCTACAGATTCAAAACTAATTTAAATGCAAAGAAAATCGATTTAGAGGATGGGTTTTACCTATTGGGAGTGGAATCCCAATGAAATCCTTTAGGATACGGCTCCGATACGAAGATCCCTCAAAGTGGACACTCCTCCTTGCACTCATCTTCCAATCCTTAGTAGCACCCTTCCCTTGGAGAATGGAAATGATTGAGGGAAGGTTTGGTGAAGGAATAATTTGATTTGGAGATCAAATCAATGGGAAGGCTCTCTAAAATTGGAGAAGAACAAAAGGAAAATAAAAGAGGCAAGATTGTAATGAATGAAATGAATCATTCTCTCCTAAAGGTGGCTGCCATAAATAGTCCATTAGGGCTAATGAGAAATGTCCTAATTGCCCCTCTCTAGTCTCATATGGTTAAGTCTAGACTAGGTTCAAGTTTGGGATCTAAATGATCTAGTTTTGAGTCTCTAACTTAACCATTCTAACATGATAAAAATTAGTTTAATTAACTAACTTAATGTTGGGCCTTGTGAGCCATGCCTAACTTAATATTGGGTCTCATCTAGAGTTCAAGCTACCTGGGTCACAATACAAGTCGGAACGAGACGAAACTCAAACCCGACTAAATAAATCCAATAAAAACAATATTAAAAATATAAAATTTTTCCAAAATATTAAAATATGAAAAATGACCAAAATCATAATACATCAATTTAAATATTATTAAAATAATCTAAAATTCACCAATTAATCAAAATCATAAATAATTCAAAAGTCACGAAATGACCAAAATACCCTTAGCCTAAAAAGTTGTAAATAGTTATTCTAATCACATGGTTAGGTCCCCATGGTCATGGTTAGTCTCTAAGCTTAGCAAAACTAAGGATTAACTAGTTAACCATCAAAATCACAATTCAACATTTTAAATAGTTTTAAATCGATTAAAAAAATTACCAAAAATCACAACATGAGTTAAATCTTATTATCGATTAATCAAAATTATAAAATTTCAAAATTATCCTCATTTGGAAAACTGGGTGTTACATAAATAACCAGGACACCGTGGCCGATTGTGCTTGTACAAATGAACCAGTCTTGTCTTGCATCATGCTTAGGATTGGACTCTTGAGTACCACGGTCAGGGGTACCTATTGAAATGGACTAAGGCTAATAACTGGAATAACACAATAGTTATGAAGAGATTTCTCAGCTACAGGCAATCCCATTACCTAGGCGTGTTTGGGATCTGTAGCCTGCAGTCGAGTAGGGCACATTTCTAACACACTGTCATGTGTTGCACCCTTCAAGTTACTTAAGGGTACATGCATTTCCTGGACGATGTACGCACTTGAATTGAACCCCTAATATTAGACCTGGGTAACCTGGATGGTCTGCAGGGCTTGTGGCTGTGGAATAATCTCACTGCATCTTGCTAGTAACTAAGCTTGTGATAACCCTAGTTAGTTAAAGTATCAAGCCGTACTTATTGCTTGGCCGTAAATATTGAATGGGGAATAATCTGTCTAGTCTTGTTTTGATCCTGTACAAGGTATAAGGTTGTTATATATATCCTGATTTTTATATTATCTTGCCGATAAATGGTGGGAAACCAAGTTTCGGTCAGATGAAGGGTTACAACCCCGGTCCTTGTTTGGTTTACCGGTTGTAACCTGGTTATCTGAATAGTTCCATGGTTATCTCGTCGTATATCATCCTAATTTTTTATATTTCTAGTTCTTACTATTTATTTATACTCTGGTGCTAATTGCTGGTTTTAGTTCCTAAGTAAAGCTTTCTTTGTGGCACTTGCTCTTTCTGGGATCTGTCCCAGCTGGTTTGTATGGCCAGATTTCAGAGCAGCTCCAGAGGATCTACCGACTTTCCAGCCCGATGGTGACCACCAGGCGTAACCAGGGCAACGAGTGGGTTATTTTTGGCTCTCCTACTTTATTATAAAAATATTCTTTTGAGGCGTTTAGCCGACGAGCACTTGTTTAGCTCGATTGCACTTTACTTACTGTCCGCCTATAGGCTGTAACATGATTGACAGATCCTAGGGTTGATCATGTATGACTAAACTCTTGCTAGTCCTAGCATTTTGTAACGACTAGCTTCATGATCAGCTGAATATGTAATATTTGGGACGCCTTACTATTGTGTATTTGGTGATCTTACATCTTGTAACATTCATTTACTTGCTTGTGATTGAGATACTTGGCTTGTTCATGACCTTAAGAGACTGTTGGCTTGTAGTTAAACCCTCATGTATCTAGACAGCCGTGATCGTATAGCGAGGTGGATTGCACTTCAATATACGTAGCTGGCTGTGTCTACCCCCGCTCTCCAGTAGTTTGGTTCTGTGGCAAGACAGTATCATAGCCTTAATTTGAATATGAAATATCTCAAGAATCAGTAACCTAAAAGTATCCAAGTTCCCAAAAACAATTCGACCTGGAATATCCTCGTCAGTTCTAAAATACATCTACGAAATATTACGGTTCTAACCATTAATATATATTGTAGTGCTATTCTTACTCGAAATCCTCTTACGTTCTTTCCAAAATCATTCATACTCAAAATAATTTTCTAGTGTAATCGTTTCTAAACTGATACTACCGATCTCTTCTTGTTTCTAGTCTCAGTTATTTTTTCTTCCACTAATTCTATCTCAATGTCCAACGGTCTATATTCCTACCAGGATCACCAAATTGATGACAATTACGTCCCTTCCGAGCTAGACGATTTTGATACTTCCTTGGCCTTTTCTGAGAAAAGAGGTACAAAAATTCAAGAGATTTCAAAGTATAGCTAACAGATTTAGATATGATGTAGTTGATGGATGTAAGTAGGACCGAGTTAATACGACGAAGAAAGTGATGATAGAAGTTTATCTTGCTCATCTGGTCATAATGGAGTGAACCAAGTTAAGATATGATCTTATAACCATACACGTCTACCTGAAATCATGTTACCCAGAATTTTTTCCACGCCAGTAAGCATAGCTGCAATAAACGATAGAGTCCATAACTAAGGCATATATCCTATAATCATGTTATCTAGAATTCTCACCATGTCAACCAGTATGGCTGCGAGAATCTCTAAATTCCATAACTAGGATAAGTATACACAATTCAGGCTCTATGTTTCTGTCATGCCAGCTAGTATGGTTGCGATAAACTCTAGACTCCATAACTAAAGTAAACATTTATCTTTTACCCATCAAATATGTCATCAAAATATACCTTAATTTAGTCCATAAAATTTATCTTGATACAAAATCAAAGTCAACAACGAATCATCAAGATTCAATCAACGAACAAGGAAGAGTAGACGAAAATAAATGAAAATAGATTTAAAGATAGGGTTTAGAGTAAGATTCTCAGGGGTCGTCCCCAAAGATACTATATTGGTCAAAATTTAAAATTCCATGAATATATCCCAGGATAATTCTCGACCTTCATATATAAGATTGGTTAATCATTTGTTTTCATTCCGAATGGTTATAAGTCCAACTTCTAGTCTCTCATTCATTCTAGAGTCCATAAAACTCATCTTAATGTAAGAACAGGGTTCGGCAATGGACAGTTGTTCGAAAATTAGGATAAGCAGAAGCAAAATAAGAATAGACTCAATATAGTTCGAAGTAAGATTCTCAGGGGTCATCCCTAGAATCTATCAGAGTTAACTAGTTGTACCCCCTATGGTTTGTATGCATTTTGATAACCATACCCATTGTCTTGAAAACAAAGAACACCCCCCTGGTTGCTTAATTTTTCACTCATTTTCCTCAATGCACTAGTGGGTGCAACTAATTAACTCTATAAACTAGGAGGGTATTCTTTATTTTTAAAATAATGGGGACAGTTCCCAAAATGCGTACAAACCACGGGGGGTACTACTAATTAACTCAATCTATCAAAAGTTCCTAATATGTGATTGAGTACCAAATCTCCTAAAATATTCTATGATTCAATCCTAATCCTAGGGCAGGCTCACAGTAGTACGACTAAGCCTATGTACTACCACGACTTTGCATTAGTTGCAAAGACTGACCTGCATGGGCCACCATAAAAATGTGTCACGACCCGTACCCGGATATTCGGGCACGAGTGCATGGGCCACGCCCAGCCTATGCCACAGTATTGGAGGTAGAACGCTGTTAAGTACCCAATAAATATCTACAACATCTAGATAATCCATAATAACAAATGTCCAAAAATCATATCACAAAAAGCTAAGGAAGATATGAAATAGAAAAGATATCAAGAACTCTGAAACAACTAAAGTCTACAAAAATATAAATAACCAAACTGTACCGGAGACAAATCCGATAACAGAACATAAAATCAAAAATACAATGAACTAGAGCTCTCAATAGGTCAACTCATGATCTAAAAATATATCGAGATCTGTCATCATGAAGTCTAGGGTGTGGGGCACAACATTACCAAAAATAGTTATCTAGTCAAGATTGAAGTGAAGTACATAACTCTAAAAGTAGTTCTATTACATGATTGGAAATATATAACTCACAATAGAATAAAATACATGACATGCAGGAAAGGAAATATAGAGAAATAGTATCATAAAGATATAAGAAAATTAAGAACATGAACAAGACTGAGAACATGTTAAACTATAATAAATATAAGTGATTTAGAGCACAAGTCGATTATATGATTGGCTTAGGTTGCACATGAGTATTCTACGGTAACTCGATTATACCTAAAGGTATAATCGACATATACATGAGTACACTAGAGGGATTTAATCACATAACTACTTCTACTCCTCCGTCCCAATCAATATACAAGGATCTAATCACGACATGTTACGTACATGATTGTCAGTTTACACATGAAACACATGTGAGCACGTGAGAGTACATGAGAGCACATGAGAGTACATGAATAATATGAATACAAGGAGTACACGATGTACATGATAAAGTACATAAACATGAAATACCCGATGTACCCGATAAGAGGATAACATCTCATGACAAGATCCATATAGTACCAATCCATGTTAACAATGTGTCAGAATCGAGTAAAGTAGTCTAGAGCAGGAAATATAGATATTATCATGATGAAAATAATCAGAGAATGTACTCGCCTAAATTTTGGTTGGTGTCGACGTGCGCAACATGAACGTGTCGACATGGAATAGGTACGATGCTATGCTGCATAAGATGGTCCCAAACAACGGCATATGAGGTTCCATTGGGTCCAGAATAGTCCAAATAGCCTAGTTTGGTATATAGAAGCCTAAAATCAGAGTTCAACACGATAATCGAATCAAGAAATGAGAAACGACTATTATAGTCGCGATTAATGGTTTCGGGAAAAAATATAACTAAATAAATATAAGTAATTTAGAAATCATTTATAAAATCTAGAAACTACATTTTTATAAATTAAGGCATTTCCAGATAGTATATGAAAATATTGAAGACCATTTCAGGACTTATACTCATAATTCGTAAATTATTATTATTAAAGAAAAAATAACTAAATACATATAATTTTTCTTTGAAAATTATTTATAATATGTAGAAACTATATTTCATCAATCAAACTATTTTTAGATAATATTTCAAAACTTAGAATAAATTTTGGAAACTAGGTTTTGTCAAGCCAAAAATATCTAGAACTAACATTTTGGAGATTTATTATAACATTACTTGGCAATTGCTACCTTAAGAAAAATATATCATAATAATATTTAAATAATATAATTACCCCAAAATATTATCACTAAATACCTAACATGTATATATTATACATACATACCATTACGTATATACATACATATATGAATATGTATATTACATATATATACGCAAAATATGTATGGCTTTAAAGCCTAGCCCACTATTTAAACCAACTACCCTTAAATAACTTACATAAATCTCTATAAATAACTAACATAAATCTCTAACCCATATATTAATTAACCTTAATACCAATTAACTACATATAAACAGAGGGCCCCTGCTGACTCTATCACAAATGGTAATGATAATAATAATATTAGCATTAAATAATATATAATAACTATGAAAGGGTGTACGTGTGAAGCTACTGATTCAATCCATTAATCCCTAAATTGAAAAAAAATGAAAGAGGGAGGAATGGAGAGCTTATATTGGGGGCGTGGGCTTCGGTGGCGGAGCTGCGCGACGGCAGGGATCACCAGGGGTGCCAGTGTTGGCGCGGGGGACCGGCGCTGAGGAGGGCTCAGGACACGGCCGCTCGGCCTCGGCGAAAGATTTTTGATGCGTAGCCCTGCAGGTTCACGAAGGCCGGCCGGACCACTGCAAGGCAGGTGCGCGACAGCGCCTGGGTTGGAGCGGCCTGGCAGAACGAGGAAGCCAGCAATAGCGTGGGGTCATGTCGGGTGGAGGTGTTTCTCTCTCTCTCTTCCTCTCTTATGGTGGCCAGGTTTTTTGGGGAGTCGGTGGACAGGCGGGACGAGCTGTCGTCGTGGTAGCAGTGGTAGTGGTGGTGTGTTGGGGCAGCCACTGGTCGGTGGTGGGCGTAGATGTGGAGGGGGTACTGGTGTTTGCTGATGGTCGGATGGGGATGGTAGGCGGTCGGGAAGATGATGGTGGTGCGGGCTGTGGCGTTGGGTTTCCTGTGGCCGGTGGCATATGGAGGAGGTCGAAATGGTCGGGCGGTGGAGGAACGAAGAGGTGGTGTTGATGCCGGTGGTAGGGGTGATACTGTTTAGGTGGTCGAGGGAGAGGCTAGGTGGTGATAAAGTGGCTCGGTCGTCAACGTCATAGTGTGGCGGTGGGGATGGGTAGTGTTTATAGTGGCAAGGCGGCCAGGCAGTGGGAAAAATATAATATCTCGAATTATTATAGCTATAACATTTCAAAATAAATATTTTACACTATACAAGGTATATTTAGTTATAATAATATTTTGTTAAATTATTTCTTAAATAAAAGAAATATTTATAACTTACGAAATTTTTTAGAAAAGGGACAAGAATTATATATATGACAAAATTCTATATAATATTGTTTTTCTCAAAACCAGAGATCTAACCAAATAACGTTCGCATATCATGATCGAAAATATATTCGATATTAAATCTCACGATTTTAAAGATTCAGAATTTTTTTGGAAAAATCGAAAATGCAAAAAATTTTAAAAAAATCCAAAATTCGGATAACGGAGGTTACACGCAGAACCATGCCAAGGGGCAAATATTGTGGGGATAGAATTGCCTACCCCTTGGGTAAAGCCATATTAGATTTTGAGTACTATGCACCTTCTAGGAATAGTACGAAGAAATCCAAGGCAGCACGCGTCTTGCGCGATCAACGTGTTATGCCAACAGTTAGCCGAAAGCATGCACTGGCAGTAATGTGCACAACTGACGGCAAGCTGTACAAAATTGCTTCGAGTGCTTCGATGCCTCGACCAACACAGTTTTTAAAATCCTTCTGTTGCTTGGGCGCTTTCGCACACGAACTAGGCCAGGGGCGAACAATGTGGGGACAAACTCTTACAAGCAGCACAACTATGAGCGTGAAGTGAGTTTACCTCAGAAGCAACCTTCCACTCATGACCTAAGCATGTCTCATGCACGGGGATCGAGTCGGAGGACGTATTCATCACATCTACGCTCATGCGTCCAGCTCGGCTGCGCGTGTGAAGTGGGCGTAAATGTGCATCTCTTTCTATGACATACAGAATCTGATATCTCATAAACGTAAGGCTCTGAGTTAATTGGATGAACCTCGTAGTCATCACAATAAATCTCATTTATGACAGTTATGACTGAGTCTTCAATCGTCTCCCGAGCTAGGGCTTCCAGTTCTTGTAGCTGTCGGTGGTAGTTATCGTCCGACGTCAACATGTAAGTAAGGGTCACGCGAAGCGAGGGGATCTGGGTCTCCAATGGAAGAACTGTCTCGCTCCCGTAAACCAGAGATAACAGTATATTTCCTGTAGCCGTCCGAATTGTAGTGCGGTACGCCCATAAGCATTCGTCTAGCTTTTCATTCCAGTCGCGCTCGTTTGAAGACACAAACTTTTTGAGAAGCTTGATTATGGTCTTGTTAAAAGCATCAGCCAGACCGTTAGCCGATGGGTTGTATGCCGTTGAAGCCACATTCTAAATCCAATTTTTGTCACAGAATCGATAGAACGCGTGGCTTACGAATTACGGACCATTGTCGTGAATAATCCTCCGAGACAGTCCAAAATGGTAGATGACGTGATGTTTTACGAAACTAATCATGTTTGATGCCGTTACCTCTGCAAGCGGAACTGCTTTCGCCCCACTTGGAGAAGTAATCGGTGATTGCAAGTATAAATCGGTATCCCTTAGATGGCGACGGGGTGATTGGGCCGATAATGTCCATTCCCCATGCTTCAAATGGCCAAAAGGCCACTGTTGGGTGCAAGAATTCGGATGGTTGATGTATGAAGTCTGTATGGATCTGACAAGCTCTACAATTCTTTGCATAATCGACCGCATCTTCTACCATTGTAGGCCAATAATAGCCCATTCGGCGGAGACAGTCTTGCAGCTTCGGGCCAGGTTGGTGAGCCCCGTAAAAGCCATCGTGAGCCTCGCATAGGGCTTCTTTATCTTCTGCATTTGATAGGCAGCGTAGCAGTAGTCCATCGTAGGATCATCGATATAGCATTTTTGCTTCTGTATCATAAAAGAATCTGAGAGAACGCCTTCTGATTGAAGTTGCTTCTTTCACATTCTCCAACATAATTTCGTAGACTGCAAAATTGATGAATGGGAGTCTCCAGTCTTGTATGTTATTGATTATCTGGGTGGAGTAACTTATACCTGGTTGAACGTTATTTTTGGGAGAGACCACCTCATGGCCTATCATGTCGACTAGATGATGAGCATGATTTAGAACTGCCAAGGAAGCGACGAGGCCTGCTAGGGCATCGGCTTCAATATTTTAGAGCCTAGGAACATGCTCTATAAAGAACCCCTCTAAGGTTGCAATGATGGTAATCGTTGTCTGATGATAAGCAATCAGGTCCTCGTTGCGAATCTCGTATGAGCCCCGAATTTGATTAACAATCAACTGCGAGTCGCCATACGCTTTTAGGTATTCGACCCCTACTTCTTTTGCGAGTCAGAGCTCGATGACTAGAGCAATATATTTGGCCACATTATGAATAGGGATCTGTAAGATAGTATGCCAGATTGACTACCAATCTAGAAGGAGAAATTAATACTATTCCGACTCCAGCGACGATATTATCTTGGGGTCCCGTTCTTGAAGTACCATCGAAGAACATTCGCCAAATGGCATCATGTGAAGTCATGTTTGATTTGATGACTTTGTCCGAGATTTCTTCATAGATACTGGCTATTTCTGAGCCTGGATGGGCTGCTAAGAAATTGGCCAAGGCTTGACCTTTGACAACCTTCTGCAGAATGAAAACTATGTCGTAGGGGGACAACAATATCGCCCAGGTGGCTAGACGAGAACTGAGTGAGCCTGGCTTGGTCATGAGAACCCTGAGGGGGTTGACTCGTGAGACAACATGGATGGTCTGTCCTGTCACACAGTGTCTTTTTTTCTGAATGGCGAACACCAAAGCAAGGCATTCCTTCTCCACGGCGGTGTACCTATGCTCCGTCCCCACCATCATTCGGCTGAGGTAATAGATAGCTTATTTATGCCCGACGTCATTGTTTTGTGCCAGTAAAGTGCCGAAGGAGTGTTCCATTGCCCGTATATAGAGGACGAAGGGCTTTTCAGCGACCGGGGCTACCACAACTGGCGGATTCGACAGGTATTCCTTAATGTCATCAAAGGCGCGTTGACATTCTTTATTCTATATAAAAGAGACGCCTTTCTTCATGAGTTGTGTGAATGGTTGACATTGTCCTAAAAGGTTAGATATGAACCTCCTGATGTAGGCTAGTCTTCCCTGAAGGCCTTGGAGTTCGCGGAGGTTCCTCGGTGGACTCATCTCCAGGATTGCTTTTGTCTTATCGGGGTCTATGTGAATACCCCGGGAGGTAATGACAAAGCCCAAGAATTTCCTACTGGACACGCCCAGGAAGGATTTCGTAGAATTCATTTACAGATTGTGCGCTTGTATGAGGTCGAACACTGTCCTCAAATTTTGTAAGTGGTCATCCTTGGAGCATCTTTTGACGGCGATGTCGTCAACGTAACACTCCACCGTCTTGCACAAGTGGTCTCTGGAGATGACACTCATAGCTCGTTGATATGTAGCACCGACGTTCTTTAGGCCGAAGGGCATGACTATGTAACAATATACGCCGATCGGTGTTCGAAATGACGTATGCTTCTCATCATCAGAAAATATTTTGATTTGATTGTATCCCAAAAAGCTATCCATAAAGGACATGCGCTCGAAGCCACAGGTATTATCGATCATTATGTCTGTTATGGGAAGAGGGAATTCATCCTTAGGATATGCCTCATTCAGGTTGCGGAAGTCGATGCAAATTCGGATCTTCCTATTCTTCTTGATAACGGGTACTATATTAGCTACCATGTCTGGGTATTGTTCCTCACGAATGAAGCAGCTAGCTATAAGCTTGTTTACTTCAGTTTTAATAGAATTCATGATGTCTGGACGGAACCGCCGTTGTTGTTGTTTGAATGGTTTTATGTCTGGGTGAATGTTGAGCTTATGAAGTACGATCTCGGGGTTTAGCCCTGGCATGTCTTCATAGCTCCAAGCGAAGACGTCGATATATTCTCTGATGAGTTGCTACAGCGACTCCCGCTCGTCGTCCGTCGGACTTTTACTGATGAAGATTGGCTTTGAGGAGGATTTGTCGCCGATGTCAACTTGCATGATCTCATCTTCAGTGGGAGGGTCTCGTTGTTTAAAGCACTTCTTCCATTGTGCATCCAGCTGTTGGACCCATGGCTCCAATTCAAGGAATTCGGGTATATCTTCGTCTTCTTCCTAAATGTCGGCAGATGCCATGTTGACAGACAGTGTTTGCCTGAATACATCCCCAATGCTATCATCAGAATTGGTGATTTGGATGAGTGAGAATGCCACTCGCATTCCTCATCGGAGCTCTCGGGTATTGTTGCTGGTGTAACATAACCTAGACCGTGTTTGGACTTGTTGTAATAATCTCGAGGTTTTCCAGCCGGGACTGGCAACTGCAGAGGCGATCGCCGACCGTTGTCATAGTTCAGGCCTGGGGTAGTCTCCATATCGTACCCCTGCTTTTGCATAATGTATTTGGCTTGGGAACTATACAGGTAGAGCGGCAATCTTCCAGTGTCGGGTTCGAAATTGAATTTTTCTGGCATGAAAGGTTGAAGACCTTCTTTTCGACCGAAGATGATTATGTGATCGCCTTTTCTTCTGTTTGGGACTAGGAAGTAGGCTCCTCTAATGGGAGTAAGTCAGTTTACGTTATAGACGATTGTCACCTGTGTGTGTAGGATAATATCCAGACCGTGCTCCATAGCATACATCAGATTAAGCTTATTGCACTCAGGATAGTTCAACGGCAACCTTTTATTGATAAAATAAGGTATCTTGTCTAGATTAATTACATCATTGGTAGAGGGACTATCAATATGTGTAACCAGATATTTTGCCAGTACAACCTCCTTTTCAGCTACCCCCTGCGTGACCAGAGGCTGGGGCGACGTCCTAGGAAGCTTGACCGCCAAGGGTTCTACTCGTGGCATTGGCTTGTCTGAGGGTCTCGGACCAACACTTGGCTTTCGTCTCGTCTTAGGGAGATGAATAACCATCGTCTCGACAGAGGACCTTGCATCTTCTGTTCGCCTTTGATTTGATTTCGGTAATCGGATTACCATCGGCTCCATAGAGGACCTTGTATCTTCCGTTCACCTTTGATTGCATTTCGGCAATCGGATCACCATCGGCTCCATGACGGGTTTCGGCTCCTGGCTAGACCTCGAGAGTCGGATGACCATCGATTCCAACTGGGCAGTTGGGGCGGGAGAACCGAGCACTTCTTTATGCAAAGTTGCGACAAGGGGTACGGCTTTGTCCGGTTTACGGGCTTGGAGATAGATTTTCAGATGTTTCTCTGACCCTGTTGTGGCCTCCAGTTCATTTTGTGTCCCCTCATCAATTGTGTGCTTTTTGGATTTCTCATATAGATAAGCCTCAGACGAATAGTAAGACTCAACCCCTTTGAAGGGATCGATGTCGGCAAATTTCGTCTATACGAAGCCGTGTTACTGACATACTTTAAGCAATGGTGGAGCGTCGACGGCACGATCATATAGTCATGTATCCATGGACGCCCCAAGAAGATATTATAGGACGTATCTGCGTCTATGACGTAGCAGGTAACCTCCGTCTTCAGGTCGCCAATCTGACATTTCAAGCGAATCTTTCCCAGGGGATAGCTTCTTCCCGAGTTGAAACCGCTAATGGCAGTATTGGTCGATGCTAGTCGGTGGATAGGGATGTCCAGGAGTTGAAGCAAGCTTTTCGGGATGATGCTTATTGACGAGCCAGGATCGATGGGCATCCGATCCACCTTGATGTAGCCTATGTATCCAGTGTAGTACAAAGGGCGATAATGCAAGTTGGTTTTAATTAACAAGTCTTGTGGTGTATACATGATGTTGGGCATTGTATCTGCACAATTGCTGCCCTGGAGATCTACTAACGAGTCTTCCCCTGTAAGCTTGACCTGAGCTAAGTAGGTGTCATTATTCTGGAGTGCTTAGCTCAATGCGACACGAATATCCTTGGAGAGCCTAAGGAACTCGTATAACGACAATTTTGCTGGTGTATTAGCCAGTTGTGCTAGTATGTCAAAGTTGTAAGGTCTCTCCAGCCCCTGAGTTGTGTCCTTAAGGAGCGGCCTGTCGAAGTGGGTTTCCTTCGGCTTAGATTTGTCTGCCGGTGGAGGCTGAGATGGTCCCGGAACATCAGTAGCAGGCAGCATTGTCGGCTGAGGGTCCTCGACTGAATTACCCAGAGTGGGCTAGAATTGTGTGCCAGACCGGGTAACAACGGTCGCCGCCTCCTCAGCTTCGGACGAGATTGTGTGGAAGGATCTAGACTTTCTGCCCTTCTTTTTGCTAGTTAAGGATGGCACCGCCTGGGTAACTTCGGGCACTAAGTCTGGGTGGACCCACAAGACCTCTCCTCGTGACGAAGTGAAAGGCACCAATCCAG
Organism: Iris pallida; assembly: GCA_029216955.1. NCBI lineage: Eukaryota > Viridiplantae > Streptophyta > Magnoliopsida > Asparagales > Iridaceae > Iris > Iris pallida. The sequence goes on from JANAVB010009196.1 coordinate 7,130,600, forward strand.
TCATTTGGTCCCGGACAGGTGGACGATTAGTAACCTCCATCGTTGCCCGGGGAACGGGTACTACCCTGTCTTAAGTTTTCATTGGAGGGAAGTCGTCGAACAGAACGGATACCATGTCTGCAGCCACAGTGACCTCTTTGAAATCTAGCGACAGAGTATTGGAGTTGACGAGGTTCTAGATGTACCACTTTAATAGAAAGCACTCCTGTGTGGGGTGCTGGACATAGCGGTGGAAGTGACAATATTTTAGATCCTCGATCTTTGCCGCTCGAGGCTCGTGCTCTACATCACGGAGTCGGATCCTATCCGCCTTCAAGAGCATGTCGAAGATAGGCTTGACATGGCTGTCTTCAAAAGAGTATGTCATCTCCTTGGGCCTCGAAACTTCTGCTTGCTTTGGTTTAGGCTTTTTGGTTATACCAGCGACCATGGCCTGTTTGCCTTTGGTGTTCCGGTTATTGGTGGTTCTGCCACTATTGTTGCTATTGGAGGTGGCACATATTTGCCCTTGTCCTATCCAACTGGGATGTGTAATCCCAGCTGGCTAGCCTTCTTTAACTTTGTCTCTGCATTTGTAGTGCTTATGATGAAAGTCGTCCAATCCCTGAATTGATCTTCGTCCATCCAGAGGCTGATTGCGAGGAGCAACTTCTTCTGGCAGATTTCAATCAAAGAGCTTTCTGGATTGCCTTGGGGCAATCTCATCGTGGTTTGGCGAAACCGTTCGATGTAGTTTCTTTTTAGCTCCCTTTCTCCGTGAACGACGTCCATGAGAGATGATATTGTCACATCATGCCCTACTTCATAGAACCTTTCCAAGAACATGTGTTTGAAGCCGTCAAAGGAATGGATGCAGTTGTCCGGGAGGTTGCAGTACCAGTCGAACCCGATTCCCTCCAATGCTCTGATATATAGTCGTGTGAGGATGGCATCATTATGCGGCAAGTGGTCTGTTGTGACCTTAAAATAAGTCATGTACCAGCTAGCAGAGGTCTTTCCGTCATATGAATCGATATGAAACGGTTTGTACCGTAGAGGAAAAGGAACGTCTCTCCATGCAATGGGATACGGCTGCCGTATTCTGAGGTCCCGGAAGGAGTCTCGGGCATTGAACATTGCTCGAAGCTCCTGAACTTCTATCCTTGCCTCCCTGGCCTCGTCTACAGCTGAGAGAGCGGATATTACAAGAGGATTATCGCTCAGAGGAGGAGCGGTCGTATTTGAGTCCGCGTTGACTGCGGGGCCCAAACTTGTTTGTCCAGGTGTCCTTGCTGGTTGAGTCGGCAAGGCAGCCTTAATCCCGTCTACTGACTTGACCAAGGTTAGGATCATGGCTTCAAGCGCTTCTAGACGTTGTCGATCACTAGGCCCTTCGTGATCATCTTCTGCCATAAATACTGTCCGCACGTGGGGAGAGACGGAGGGGATCGTGGAGGATGTTCTTTCCGTGTCGTACCCTCGTACAGAGAAATCGTCGGGAAACGTCAGAATGTACTGCTCCTCGAACTCGGAAAGGGTGCTATCCCCTGCGCAGGAAGCTGCATCGTCTTGGTGAAGGCGGTCACCCTCGGGAACATCCAAGTCTGTTGCATAATTCCAATGGATCGCTACCTCCTGTGCATCCTCTTGGAACACCGGGTTGTCGCATACGTTCAGGAGACTACTACCCCCGGCTTCGTTCACCCCCAGGGACGTCGAGGATGAACCCCCGAGTATTGGAAACCTCTTTTTGAACTGGTGCCTAGGTAGACACCCCCTGTGATAGTCGACGGTAATCCTCCAGATAAAAGTTTCCTTGTCGTATTGGCTGAGGTTGCCGAGCTAGAGGAGCCTGTCTTCTTTCCTCCCTTGCCGACGAGAACCTTCCAAGTCGAATTATAGGAGGAGAAGGGAAATCCCTCGTCTCCTAAAATTTGCACTTGATTTTCGAGTTGTCGTCGGATAGGTGCTGGCTGGTGCAGTCATTGTTAGATGGACTTTCGGTCTTTGGGTGCTGCCAACTTGTTACAGCAGCAGTTGATTACGACTTGGGTACAGTGATTTCCTAGAGAGGGCTCACCCCATGCCAAGGCTCTCTTCTTGCATTTATGGAAGAGCACCTCTCGCAAGTCGAGAGCAGATTGATCTACCTTTGTATCCGCTTTGTGGGCCCGAGTATCCCGAGCACATGGGTGCGTAGGTATCATATTTGCTCCCTGATCTGAGGCTAGTAAATGCACTTGCTCTAGATCATTGTGGAGATACTCTTGGCACCTGCCCTATCCGTTTGCCGTCGAGGGCTGGACGTGGGAGGTTCTGTACAATTTTTTATTAGGGGCTCGTGTAACGACTAACGGTACCCGCTGACGGTCAGCAGATTGGACAGTTGGCTAGGCTCGTTGAGCCCATACTGCCCTAGACTTCTTCGACTTAGCACCCAAAGGTGCGTAGTAGGAAGAGTCCAACTTGGAATCTTCAATGTTCTCTGTGGGACGTATGGGGTCTGGCCCGTATGAGATATGATCGAAGATGGAGCTTCTGTCGGAGCCGCATAGGGTACCCTATCTGCGGCCAGGATTGGCTGCCGCATAGGCCGCCTGCATGCGGTCGACGCTCCTATGCCGTCTCTTCTTTGATCGCACAGATTTCCCCTATGCCCCCGATAGTCCAACATCGTAGTGTTTTCCTCTGCCAAATTTGGGGACAGCGGGGTCCTCTGCGGTTCGAAGCGAGACCGCATGGCAGCTTTGGTCGCCGTCTTGAGCGGCGAAAGGAGTTCCTTCTAGAGCCTGACAAGGGGCAGTAGTCTTGGGCCACCGCGTCCTGCGGGCTCTTTTCTGGTTGGCTCGCTTCTGTACTAGGCTGGTGCTCCCTTCGGAGAGCATTTCCTCAAATACTTGTTGATCAAAACGAACAACAAGCATCTGTTGCGTAGAGCCGAGCTTGGATGAGTCGGATTGCATCACCAATTTCTCATCGGTGGATAAAGAAGTCCCTAGCAGAGTCTCCATCGTGTTTGACATTAATTATCAAAACAAGCACTACAGAGGAACTGGATTTGATTGCAAACTCGTAAGTACAAAAAAGAGCCTAGAAAGAAATCATAGGAAATAATATAAGTATAATTGTTTAGTTTTGATTCTGGGGGTGACGGTGGAGGCTCGGGAGAAGTGTAGAAACTCTGCCATACTCCTTGGACTATCGAACACAGTCTTTGCTCTTGAGAAAATGTTCTTGATTTTTCCAGCCGCCATGCATGGGTGTGCTACCCTACTATTTATAGATGCTTCTGGATGAGGCATATTTTGGGCCGCATAGGTGGTTAAGTAGCCACGTGGCCATAATAGTGCACGAAGATCCGGTCTTTAGCTGCCAGCTGGGTGTCTATTGAGATTTTTTGTTGCAACATATCTGGGTGGTTCAAGACTTTGTCAATTCACCACGTCCTATCATGAAGTAGAATTAATCTGTTGAGGGAGTTTGGAGAATTTTGAACCACATAAGGCTCATGCGGCTAGAAAATAGGTTGCAGTCGCCCTTGGCCGTAGAACATCCCTGCCTCATCTTGGCCGCATAGTGGTCTCAGGAGCCTTCCTTATGCGACTTGGATTAACTTGGCCGCATAGTGGTCTCAGGAGCCTTCCTTCTGCGGCCTAGATTAACTTGGCCGCATAGTGGTCTCAGGAGCCTTCCTTCTGTGGCCTGGATTAACTTGGTCGTATAGTGGTCTCAGGAGCCTTCCTTCTGCGGCCTGGATTAACTTAGCCGCAGAGTTGTCATAGGAGCTTTTCTTCTACGGCCTGAATCAACTCGACCACAGAGTTGTCATAGGGGCCTTCCGTCTGCGGCTCGAAAATAGGTCACAGTCTCCCTTGGCCGCAGGACATCCCTGCCTCATCCCAGTCGCATAGTTGTCACAGGAATCTTCCTCTATGGCCTGAATCAACTTGGCCGCCGAGTTGTTATAGGGGCCTTCCTTATGCGGCCCGGATCAACTAGGCCGTATAACGCCTATGCGGTCAGTATTTTCATGCTTCTACAGTTGGTGATCCAAAAGAATAGGTAAAGCTGCTGACCAGGAGTGATATCTGGTGACCGAGTTCGGTTAGAACTCTGGCCGAGTTCGGTTACCAGGGATCCTGGTCAACCTGATTGGGGTTAAGCCTTTGGATGTGGGTTTAGTTTGAATCAGAAAAGAATATTGGTTTAGGTTTGGATCAAAAATAGGTTTTAGGATTAAAATTGCTAAATGTCAGTGATCCCAACTCATAATATAATCTAGACTCAGTAAAAGAAAAATACAGAATAAATGTAAAAAACTCAGTGGAGATGTGAACTGCAATCTTCGGTTTCTTTTCATATCAAGTTCGAAGTTTAGGACAATTATTAAAATCGGTTTGACTATGGCTTAAGTGCCAATAATCTCCCATATTTTGATAATTTGACAAAACTACGATTGATACTTAAGAATAAGTTCATCTCGGGACGGTAGTAGCTTTGGCTGTCAATATTGGTACAATATAGTTGCTCTCCCGTATTGTACAGTCAAGTCTTTGTTACTCTTTGTTACTTCCCCGTAATCAAAATATACCACTAAACCTGTAAAGTCTAGAAATAATCTCCAAGTAAAATTTTTAGCCTTGATAAATTAATAATCATATGTAATACACATGAAGCATTTCAGCATTTAAGTATCTATCTACTCCCCCATTTTGTCACATAAGAAAAATGATGTGATTAAACAAGTAATACTCTACACAATCAAGATTAGAGCATAATGTTTAACAAAAAAAAAGAATACGTAGTGCTGAAAATAGGAAATACTAGCATAGACTGAAATAAAGGTCATACATAACTGATAATATACTAAAACTGATAATGTTTGAAAGAAGCATTTATCACTAATACAAAGTCACACAAAGAAAATGAAAAAAATAACTAGTGGTGAACTATCACATGGAAAACAGATCCTCAATCGTCATCCTCATCATCATCATCATCAGCAGCTTTGGAAGGATCGGTCTCAGCAGAATGGTTGGGATCATATCGGGCAGCAGCATGTCAAAGTAACGCTGAGCCTCTGGATCATCAATCCGATAGCCAAGTCTAATAGGATCACGAACCATAGGGATGGGTCCACTAGGGTTGTGAGCAAGACTGTATGACATATCCCACATAGAGTTGGATATGGCCTGGAGCTGGAGGGTGGTACGAAAATCCATGGAGTGAAACTGATCCATCATGAGATTCTGAAGTGACTCAAGGGTAACGCCACCAGAAGAAGAGTAGGATGGGAGTCAGCAGCTAATGGGTCAACTAGAGGAGGTGGTGCCTGAACAGTTGGAGCATGAGCAGAACAATGATGCTCATAAGATAGGCAGGAGTAGCATCCTATCCACAATCCTCGAGTACAACCTCAAAGAACTAAAATATGGACGAAAGATACATCGCATACAGAAGACGTCGTGATTTCTTGCGACACCGTTCTATAGCGGCGATGATACTCTTGGGTAGACTGAAAGGAACGTGAAAGTGGAGATAATACATCGCTGAAAGCTCTAGAAAGGAAATCTCATCAGTGACGGTATTCTCTGGAATGATGGTGGAGAATACCATTCTATGAAAATCATAGAAGTAGTTGTTCAGATTCCTAGGGCGAAGAGTGCCTTTCGATCGAAAATTTGGTTCACATAACGAGTCACGAAAGGAATCAAAATTTGTCCCTCCCGGAAATTGGACAGAAGCGATATTGACTAGTGCTTCCCCAGTATTGGGAATGTTAAGTATAATAGCTAGGTCATCAGCATCAAACTCAATATCGATTCCACCAACTTTTGATTTCACTTTCCCGTTAGTGACCGATAAGTTGCAATAAAACACACGAATGGCATTGACATGTATAGGATAACTTGATTGAACTAAATATAGTAACTGATGATATTCAAAAGCGCTCACATGATCAAAAAATAGCATAAAATTGATAGGAGCACCCGGACAAAGTTTTCTTTTATGAAAATCATTAAACCACTCATTTGATGCCTCTTGAGACACAAAAATGAATTCATCAAAGAAATCTACGTCAGGTTTGGATGGAGTATAAAAAGAAAATGAGGCCGCCTCACGAGGAGTAGAGGACGAACCTTCATCAACTTTTCTTTTTTTTCGAAGAAATAGGAATTTTAGGGGCCATTGAAATTGAAAAGAGTAGAAAGAGTAAAAATATACCAAAATTGAGGGTAAACAGCTGAAGAGAACTTCGAGACAGCTTCGATTCCAAAATATGAAGTCTTGAGAAACTTGGAGGAGGAAGAACTAAGAAGTTAGGGTTAGGGTTTTCGGTAGAGTATGGAGGCTATGATGAGGATGAAGATGATGTTTGAGGGTTTAAATAAAGTGGGGGCTCGGCTGTCCAGCTTCTGTTTGAATTCACCCAGACCGAGTTCGGTCACCTGGGAATCAGAACAAAGGTTGGAAAGAGTGTGATAGCTTTTAACATAAATACAAAATTAATTAGAAATAATTGTGTTGAGATAAATAATTAATATGAATTAATTAATAACACATAAATCGTATCGAATATTTTGGGTTAGCTGTAGTGGCCGGATCCCAGCTAGCGGTAGTCCGAAGACTAGTATACCGTGTCAGTTCAGGCTATTTACACCTGTGTGACAGAAGGGCCCTTTCGACTTATAACCAAAATGATTTCTACGAATTCATGAGTATTAACTAATAATATTTAATTATATTACTTCGACATCCAAAATTTCTAATTTTCTTTGTATAAAGTTAAAACGATCTTCAGCCAAGGGCTTAGTGAAGATGTCAGGTAGTTGATGTTCAGTGTCAACAAATTTTAAATTAATATCACTTTGTAAAACATGATCTCTAAGAAAATGATGTCTTATTTCTATGTGTTTAGTACGAGACTGACATATCGGATTCTTCATGAGATTAATGGAACTAGTGTTGTCACAGTAAATATAGATGTGATGAAATAATAACTGATAGTCTTCTAAGATTTTCTTCATCCACAAAATTTATGCATAACAACGTCCTGCAACTATATATTCAGCTTTTGTTGTTGATAATGCAACAGAATTTTGTTTCTTAGAAAACCAAGAGACTAAGGACTTTCCTAGAATATGACATGTACCACTGGTACTTTTACGATCGACTTTACATCCGACAAAATCTGCGTCCGAGTAACCTATCAGGCCAAATAAATCAGTTTTGGGATACCAAAGACCAGCCGTCAAAGTTCTTTTAAGGTATTGCAGGATACACTTAACGACGCTCACGTGTGATTCTTTAGGGTAAGATTGATACCGTGCACATAAGCATACAGAGAACCTAATGTCAAGACGACTAGCAGTTAAGTATAATAAACTACCAATCATACCTCTGTACTTATGTATGTCAGTCGGTATACCACTTTCACCTGTATCAAGCTTTGTAGATGTTGCCATAGGTGTGCCAATTGGTTTGACCTTATCCATGTCAAATTTTTTTGGAAAATCTTTTCTGTATTTTGCTTGATTAATGAATATCCCTTGTGAACTCTGCTTGATTTGTAGTCAGAGGAAAAAATTTAGTTCTCCCATCATGCCCATTTCGAATTTACTCTGCATACACTTAGCAAACTCATTACATAATATCTCATTTATTGATCCAAAAATTATGTCATCTACATATATTTGCACTAATAAAATATTCTTATCCAAAGATTTTATAAAATAATTGAATCAACCTTCCCTTTTGAAAAGTCGTGCTCAAACAAGAAGGAACTAAGGCGCTCATACCATGTACAAGGTGCCTGTTAGAGACCATAAAGAGCCTTGCGAAGCTTGAATACATCATCAGGATTTTTAAAATCTTCGAAGCGTGGGGAGGTTGTTTTACAAAAACTTCTTCTTTTATAAAACCATTTAGAAAAACACTTTTGGCATCCATTTGAAAGAGTTTGAAACCATAAAAACTTGCAAAAGCACACATCATACGAATGGACTCTAGTCTAGCAACTAGAGCATATGTCTCAACATAGTCAATGCCTTCTTCTTGATTATAGCCTTGAGCTACTAGACGTACTCTATTGTGTATGACTGAACCATTCTTATCTAATTTATTTCGGAACACCCACTTGGTACCAATGATCGGGTGATCAATAGGTCTGGCAACGAGTTCCCAAACTTGATTTCGCTCAAATTGGTTAAGTTCCTCTTGTATAACAGATATCCAAAATTCATCATTGAAAGCTTATAAAACATTTTTGGGTCCTATTTTGGAAATAAATGCAACATTAGCTATTACTAAATCTCTTGTGCTTAAGCGAGTACTTACACCTCTTGATACATCACCTATTACTAGTTCTTCAGGATGGTCGAGCATAAACCACATTCGTTTCGGCAAACTTTCCAGATAGGACGTGGATTGTGTATCTTCTGGTATTCTGTTGGAGGGAGTTTTTTTTTCTTTATTGTCACTATTGTCATTGCGTTGACTGTTTATCTCATATAATGTGACATTTATTGACTCTTCAACAACTAGTGACCTCTTGTTGAATACTCTGTAGCCCTTACTCTTTGTAGCATATCCCAAAAATATTCCCTTATCAGCTTTTTTATTGAACTTTCCCAAGTTGTCTTTTGTATTTAAAATAAAACATCTGCAACCAAAGACCTTGAAATAGTTGATGTTAGGAGTTCTATTAAACCATAATTCATAAGAAGTCTTTTTAGAGATGGGTCTAATCAGAGCTCTATTCAATACATGGCATGCTGTATAGACACCTTCTGCCCAAAAATACTTGGAATATTATACTGGTTAAGCATAACTCTGGCCATATCATACAGAGATCTATTCTTCCTCTCCACAATGCCATTTTGTTGAGGAGTTCAGGGGCAAGAGAATTCATGAGATAACCTATTTGAATCATAAAATAATTTAAACTCGTGGTTATCAAATTCTCCTCCATGATCACTTCATTTCCAAGTAATCATTAATCCTTTCTCATTTTGCACCTTTTTACAAAAAAATACAAATTCAGAAAATATCTTATTCTTATTTGCAAGAAAGTAAACCCAAGTAAATCGTGAATAGTCATCAACTATCACGTAAGCATATAGCTTACCGCCAAGACCGGCGACTCTACTTGGTCCAAATAAGTCCATATGAAGTAATTACAAGGGTCTAGAGGTACTTTCGACGTTTATTGGTTGAAAAGATGATCTAGATGCCTTATTCTTTTCACATTCAGCACAGACCATGTCTTTCTTGAAAGTTATTTCAGGTAAGTCTCTTACCAGTTTCTTGGTAGACAATCTTGCAATAGTATCCATGTTCGTATGTCCAAGACACATATGCCATATCCAGCTTTTATCTTGATTTGTGAAAAAACACTTGCCTTTACTGTTAGTCTTTTCTGACAAATATAATACATATTTGTTGTCCTCTCTTATTCCCTCAAAGGAAATTATTCCAGAAGATTTATCATAAACATAGCATTTATTTTTAACAAAATTAATTCCATAACCATGATCAGTCAGTTGACTAATACTGAGTAGGTTATGTTTTAATTCTGTTACTATGCATACATCTTTAATAATAGGTGAGGACAAGTACCTATGTCGCCAATTCCAATGATATTTCCTTTAAGGTTATTCCCAAAGGATACATAGCCTTCTTTCTTCATCGATAGAGTTGTAAACAATTTGTTATCACCTGTCATGTGCCTGGAACAACCACTATCGAGTATCCACTTACTTTTAGTGGGAGAAGGAAGGTCCACCATAGCATCAGTAGCCATAAAACATAGGTTTTCTGTGTTACGAGGCTTCTCTTCTTCTTCAGAATCACTAGCTTCGCTTTCACACCAGATGCTAGTGTTGGCATAGTTTCTGGAAGAAGACCTTCTCTTGCTTGTCTGATCATGCCTGCTTCCCTTCCTTAAAACAAGGCAGTCTTTTTTGATGTGTCATGTTCAACTGAAGCAGATAGGTTCTTCATCGTCTCTGGAGTCTTTCTTCTTCTTGTTCGACTTCTCATATCTGAAGAATCTTCTGAAGTTTTTCGTCATGAGGGCCATCTATTTGTTGTCTTAGCAGTCTGTCTCACTTTCATCGTCTGAGGCTGTCTTATGGTTAGCTTTCAATGCTATCGCCTTCTCTCTTGGAGCTGACTCTTCGAAATCTTTAAGGTCTAGCTCATGCGTCATAAGCTTTCCCATAAGGATTTTAAGAGTCATGATCGTGAGATCATTTTCTTCAATAATGGCCGTCGCTTTAGGATTCCAGTTCTTGGTTAGCCCGCGAAGCACCTTCCGTATTTTTTCATGATTGATGTATTCTTTTCCAAGGGAAGGTAGAGGATTAACACTATCTAGGAACCGAGTAAACATGTTTGTAATAGTCTCATTAGGCTTCATTTTGAAGGCCTCATATTCTTGTGTTAGTCGTGAGATTTTGGACTCCTTCACTTGTGAATTACCTTTATGAGTAACCTCAAGAAGTTTCCAAACCTCGTGAGACGTGACATATGTAGAAACTCTATTGAACTCAGTTTTATCTAAAGCATAAAATAAAGCATTGATAGCTTTTACATCAAGACTAGCTTATTTCTTTTCATTGTCATTATATCTGTCGAATGGTTTTTCTACTAGAACACCCTCTACTGTAATAGGTAGTGGTTTCTTATATCCATTCATGACAATCGACCATAAATCGAAATCAAAAGACTTGAGGAAAAATCTCATACGTGTCTTCCAATACATGTAGTTTGTGCCATCAAATAGGTGTGGCCTATTTGTTGACTGACCTTCACCATTGCTTGGATATAGGGATGCCATATCTCAAGAAGTTTTAATCTTACTAGCGATAAACTGTGCTGTGAAACCAATTGTAGGATCGATGGCACCTCTAGAGGAGATGAATAGAGTGTAGCGAAAAAATAATTGACACTTAAAAAATTCTAAGCAGGTGAAGTAGATAATCAATCAAATTTAAATGCGAGTAAAACAGTAAATAGTTGAGGCAAGAAAACAATACGCAGATACAACAGGTTTTTACAGGTTTTCCTCTGAGAGGACTAGTCCAGTTCGCGAGAACTCTTGCTCTCTATAATCTACTATTTTGAATAGAGATTATACCGCATGCTTTACTCCGAAGAATATGCCAACTTCAACTCCGTTGTATTTTTATCCGAAACCCAAGAATAAACTTCAACAACACCTTTATGAGAAAAGCTTTTATACACCATGCTTTGTACAACTCGAACACTCCTAATCAAAAACCATCGGCACCAGAAGGATCGGGTTGACTTGGAGAATTGAAGATTAAAGCTTTGAAACTTGAATAAAAAGTTTAGGAATAGATAGAGAAGATGAAGAATGAATGAATGAATAGAAATGAGATTTTCTTCTCTTTTTATAGGAATTTGAGCTCGGGCAGAACTCGGTAGTCTAACGTTCATAAATTTGAACGTTGGTGATCCAAAGAATGAGTAAAGCTACTGACTAGGAGTGATCTCTGGTGACTGAGTTCAGTTACCAGGGATCCTGGTCAACCTGATTGCGGTTAAGCTTTTGGATGTGGGTTTAGTTTAGGTCAGGAAAGAATGTTGGTTTGGGTCTAGATCAAAGATAGGTTTTAGGATTGAAATTGCTAAATGCCAGTGATCTCGACTCACAATATAATCTGGACTCAATAAAAGAAAAATATAAAATAAATGTAAAAAAAACATAGTAGAGATGAGAACTGCAATCTTCGGTTTCTTTTCATATCAAGTTCGGAGTTTAGGACAATTATCGAAATCGGTTTGACTATGGCTTAATGTGCCAACATACGTCGACCCAGATTTACAGATCCTCCTACTCTACTAGAGCGGCCAGCCAACATCATTCTTCCAGAGCTATGGGCCGATGGAGCGACGTAAGTATATAATTGTTATTATACACATTTATTCATACTCTTTATTTTCTAATGGTAAATTATTTTGTTAATTCCAGGTTCTTTCCGCTCCAGGCTGGTAGAGATTTGGGCGACTTAATGCATCATTAATTCCATGGTCCCTATATGAACTTTGGGGACATCCCACTTGATAGACGATTCATTTGGCTCGAGATGCTTGGGGTATGCCTAAATAATACCGTCTTTGTTTACAACATTTCTTAAATATTTGCTAATTTATTTTTATTTGTTCTTATTTGCAGAAGTTGTACCGGAGGCCTGTGCGCAGAGATGAGGCGATCCGGAAGTGCTATAAGTCCGTCGCCAGTAAGAGGTTGAGGGATATGGTCAACGATCAGAAGGCGTTGGCTACACTAAATAGTGCTCTTCGCAAGGAGTGGTTGAAGGAGGAATTTTGGGAGGCAATAAAGAAGAAGATGGACACTCCGGTCTCTAACGCCAAGTGTGAGAAGGCAAAGATTGCCCGTGCTAAGGGCGGTCACTACATGGGTGGATCCATCCCAATTTCAGAGCATTATCAACGGTTGGTGAGTATTCTTATTTGTTATTTCTTCAATTTTTTAAATTTAATGTTTAGTTATAAATTGATGTTTAATTGTTACAATACGAAAATGTCGCCAGGGCAGGCGGAGACCCGAACGTCATTAACTTTTCTAAAGTTTTTGAGTGTATCCATAAGCAAAAGAAGGATGGAAAGCTTGTAGATGATCGGACGACCAAAGCCTATGTAAGTTTTCCATGTCCTATATCTAATTACATTTTCTTTTTGTCTTTACATACTTAACTATATTTAGTTTACCAAAATAGTTAGTTCTAACTCTAATATGAATATTAACTCTAAATCATAACCCTGAGTAGCATTATAAATCAAAGAAAAATTTAGGAGAGGTATGAGACCCTAACCATAACAATACTTAATAGTAACTAAAATATGAATATTAACTCTAAATCTATTCACCTATATAAATATAGACGATGTATGAGACTTTAGAGAGTCGAGTCGGTGAGGGAGGGACTGCTGCTAGAGGGGGCTGTCGAGGGAGGAGCTGGGACTAGTCAGCCACCAACGCCGATTGTGAGGAATGACTTATGGATACAAGATGTCGGTAGAGGGAAAAGGGACAGCGTGTATGGTACCGGATCGTTGGCATCCCAGCCGTCCATTTATTCTAGATCTCCTCTATCTCCACCTCTACCTGTAGATATACAGACTGACGTTACTGTCGGAACCTACACTTTACAACAGATTACACAGATTTTGGTAGCCCTACAGGATCAGATGACCCAGGTGACCGGAGTTCTAAACACAGCAGGTCTGATTCCTGCTACCACTGTACCGGCTCTAGCTTCGACCTCAGTGCCTCTGACAATGACTCCTCTTCCGACCACAACGCCTATTACATCGGCTCCTCCGACAACCACAATGCCTACAGCATCGGCTCCGACTTCGACTATGATGCCTCTTATCATGCTGCCGACCCTTGCAGGTGTTCCTGCCCAGGACGTACAATGAATCGTCACTTTGGTCTTGGGATAGATATATGCATGCGGACAGCCGACTCTGCCTCTGCCACCTCCTCCACCATCAGTTTGATGTTTGTATGATTTTTGGTTGTATTTGATCGATAAGTTTGTATGAACTTTAGGGAGTTTATGTATTATTGGAGAAATTTGTATATATGTACTATATTGCGACTGTTGGTAGAGTTTGTATGGATTGAGCAGGTTTGGATATTTATTGGAGTTCATTTTAATGTATATATTGGTGCTGGATTAATTTGTGTATATATTGGAGTTTATTTTACTGTATATCATTTGATTATAATTATATATATATATATATATATATATATATATATATATATATAGGTTTGAGCAAAATTGGAACCATTTAGTCTAGCAATAATAAGAAGCTTACCGACTGACTAGCGACGGAATAGCGACGAATCTTTGGAAAACTTTATAGGCTAGCGACGGACTACCGACGGAATAGCGACGAACTCGCGATGAAAATATCCGCCGCTAATATTCTATTTGATACCAAAAGCGTATCAGACGAGTCAGTGATGAAAATTTTCGTCGCTGAGCTTCTGGAAAATTTGTTTTTTCTCACAAACATATGTTGGTGTTCCGTCGCTAATTAGTCGCACAGTTTATGGTTTATATTCATTGCTAATTTGTCGCTATTTTTGGTCAACATTTCTGTCAGTGATCTGTCATTATGGCTACGGCTTACCGATAGATTTTTCGTAGTGATGTTAAAGCTATCGATATACCACTTCCGTCGATAAATAACTTCAGCGACAAAAATATCGTATTTAGCGACAAATAATTCTGTCGCTAAATACCAATATTTTAGTAGTATGGATCGACCAGGGACACGAACCATCTTCCTTAAAGAATGTATATAATGTGGGAATTTTGGTCTTGTAAAAGATCTGTCGAGACATTTGGACCATATGGTGCCTTGAACACATGAGAGCTTCTGGGATAGGAGCCACATGAAGTCTTTTGGAGGGCTAGCCGCATGAAATCTTCTGGAAGGACAGCCGCATGTCGAGGATCCATTTTCCTTTGAAGCTGTCAAAGACGTGCTTTTGGGGTGTTGTGGTGTCAATGTCCGCCATAGAGACCGCTAGGGGAACTATTTGGCAGTGCACTTGTAGAGGGGCCAGTGTTCTGGGGCAAACAAGTATTATTGAACTTGGTGTTTAGTGAGGGGTCTGTATGAGGATCCGTAGGGAGTTTTCTGGACTCCGCACAGGGGCCCGATATGTTTTTGGGCTAACCACGCTTGGACATTTTTCATGCTTCTACAAGACCCCCTTCAACGTTTCCAAACATGAGACGAGTTTGGAATACTTTGAGCAGAAGCATGGACTTGTAGAATTCTTAGGCTGGGTAGGCTACGTCCATTTAGATCCCCTGAAGTCACGGGCCTCTAATAATGTCGTTGGTTGGGAAATGCTTTGAAATATTGCTAGCCTGGCAGGTCTTGACTATACATAGGGTTTAGTGGAAATATTCCCTTTCTCGAATTTCTTTTTTTTCTACATTCGTTCAGAAACCCTAGATATCATGCTTCGTAGGGCTTATTCGTCTAGTGTTACCACCAAGAAGGCCAGGAAGGGCAAGGGCCCAGCCTCCAAGTCTCAAGAAAGGGGTGCCAAAATTTCACCACGATATTTAGCAACCGATCGAGGGTAAGGGTTCTCCGTACCGTATGAGGTTTTCTTTCAATTAAAACCCTTCTAAGATAAATTGTGTTGACTTGTCCCTGGACTTGTAGTGGTCCTTCCACGAGCACTGTCAGGCGAACTTCTCCCGAACCCTAGTTAGATATCACCGAGTGCGAATTTTGATGACTTGATTATCGCCGTCCGAATTCAGATTGATGAGGGCTACCGTAAAATTGTTAAAGAATGATAGCCGACAAGGATTGGCCCTTTTTGGAGCAATTGAATGCAAAAAAGCTTCACTCCGTCAAGGGTGAAGGATTCTTGAAGCCGGGCTTCTTGTTCGACGATGCCCTCTTCTCCTTAGCCGCGAAAGTGACCAAAATTTGAGGGCATTGGTGTTTTTCATCTGGGGGACTGTACATGTGTATGCCATCAATAGAGCGCCATTTGTTGCTATCTGCTTTTGGTTGGTGGTAGGTCTGAGGAAAAAAAGGAATTATGCTGATCGTAGAAGAAACGAGGACTCGCATCAGTTTCATATGTTTTCCACCAAAACAAAGAAGATGTTTACGAATTATAGGGCATAGCCTTCGCATTCACTCTTAGGTCTGATGCTCGGTCTCATCTCGAACGACTTGTCTCCTATTGTTCGCCTATTTGCTGCTGACACCTTTCTGAATCAGTTGGCAGTTAAGGGATCAAACCCACCGGGAAACTTTGGATGGTCCGTTGGGTCCATTATAGCCCTGGGTGGGATGCTCTGTCTGGCTGGATTATGGACAAATACGAAAATGCCTTGGGGACAATTGGGTTATTATTTGTCATGAGGGCTATTCGTCATGGCCTGGATATTAACTTGGGCCTGTTCATCGCCTTGACAGAGTTGTACAAATGCTCCATAGGTACCTTTTTTATGTCGGGTGGCGAGATAGGGACTCTCCATGAGATGCATGAAGTCTCGGAATTGCCCTAGGGTAAGGAGCCTAATGAGGGGTATACTCCTTCCAGTGAGGAGCTAAAGGAATTAGGAGGGAAGAACCCCAAACTTCTTGCCGTATATAAGGAACCGTTATGTCATCATTCAATGTGCTGGCATCTCACGCTAGGTGAGAAGGAGACAGAGGGAGCAGCTCCTCTGATTACCGCATGGACCATCCATCTTTTTTCTCTCTCTCTGGATTTTATCCGGGTTAGAGTGAGAAGGCCACAGTCCTGTCGAAAGATCAAGGCCATGATACGAGAGACGAAAAAGTCCATCGTCGAGGATGACGGGACTAACTACTCTGCCGATGACTTAAACTACTTTTATCAGGATGTGCAGCCTCTGTCCGACAAGGCGGTCCTGGCTTGGTTTTTGATGTTCTGGCCGCGATTGTGCGTGGTCTCTGGTGGTTCAGGATCGGTAGACAAGATTAATCCCAACCTGATAGTCCCAACAGTAAAATTGGTATTTGGGTGTAAGCTTGTCCTCCTTCCGGCTATGGTGTGTTGCATCAACCGTGGCCTTCGCAACTTCACCGACAAAGTTCTTGATTATAAGGGGATTGGGAACTTCAACCACGTAGAGTTGCCTTTCCACTTCCTGATGGGGTGGCTCTTGCTGCACAACCGATCTTTGATGCATCTAGAGTAGAAAGATGGCGCTTTTGAGGGAGACGCGTTCCTATGGTAATATAGCAGTATGTCTTGGATCTCAAAAGAGGTCCCCTTCTATCTGTGGGCTTTGCTTTTATGACGGATCACACATTATTTGTGATGGTCCCTAATTTTGCCAGAGAGGAGAAAAGATGCCCCCAAAGAGATGTGGATATAAACGCCAGTGTCCTCTATATTATGGCTAGCCATTGGCTTTTTTCTATTCGACCATCCGACTTGGTGTATCGAAGTTGAGATGTTGTCATTGGCCCATTGGTCATTGTCAAACCTGATTTTAATAATTGATCTAACCATGTCTCGATTTAAGGGCTACTTGGACAATTTTTGAGATCTGCTACTCCTACCGTTCAAGACTGACGCAATTTTGCCACATGAGTCTGTATTTCCATATTCAATATAATCTTCATATTTTATTGAGTCTAGGAATATGATATACATCGAGTCGTACTGGCAAATAGGCTATCCTAAAATGTTTTCAAAATATTCTTTATTTTTGAAAATAGCCTTTTTTTACAAAAAGCTCCTAAACTGCTTAAACTTTTCAAAAATCCTAAAAACCAAATTGCAAAAACCCTAACAGAACTCCAAGGGAATTCGTCCCGAGTTTGGTTAGTATCCGTTAAATTTTGAACTTGGTCATCCTGCAGTTACGGATGCAACGACTATTTACTGAGATTCTCACAAAGAATTCTGTACGAATTCTACCTTTGGAAAACCTATAAATAGAGAAGAATTTTCCTCATTTCAACGCACCTCTCTCTTTCCTTCTCTCTAAGCTTAATACGTTCTTCCAAAGTGTTCTAAAGCTATTCATTTTCAAATCCTAAGCCAGTTACAATCCCCTAGTCGATTTGCCAGTGCAGTACGGTCTAGAAGTTTCAGAGTGATTGTAATCAGGGACTTGATTGAAGAAAGAAACTTCACAATTGAAGTCGGTCGAGTACTTCGGATCAAAGCTTGTATTGTAGAAGTTGCAAGAACTTCAGAGGAAAACTTGCAGTATTTTTCTATAGTGGATTTCAACTGGAAGCTAGAGTTCTTTCGACTGGACTAGTCCTCGCAAGAGGGAAACCACTATACATTCTTGTGTTTGTGTTTGCTCTCTGCTCTCTACTTTTCATTTAAATATCTGTGATATAATTTTGTGATCTTGCTGCTAACAATTTTTAATAGCTAAATTTTTGCTGCCTACTCTATTCACCCCTCTCTAGAGTATAACGTTTTACGTTTTATTCCTACAATTGGTATCCGAGCGAGTTATACAGGTAAAGCAAGGTAACACTGTTATTATATTTCTTATACTGCTGTACATAGATCACTATATCACGCATGGAAACTATCAAATTCACAAGTGAAGGCCAAGCCACAAACAGACCTCTACTATTTGATGGTACAAATTACACATGCTGGAAAACACGCATAAGTTTCTTCTTAAAATCTTTAGATTTTGACTTATGGTCTATTGTGATTGATGGCTATAAAAAGTCTCATCGTATTCTTGTTGATGGAGAGTTGGTTGAGAAACCCCATGACAAGTATATAGAAGCAGAAAAGAAACAGGCCAGTCTTGACGTACGTACTATTAAAGCTTTATTTTATGCCTTAGATATGACTGAATTTAATAGGATGTCTACATGCACAACATCTAATGAAGTATGGAAACTTATTAAAGTTGCTCACGGAAGGCACGACACAAGTCAAGGAGTCAAAGATCAGTCGACATAATCAGGAGTATGAGGCGTTCAAGATAAAGCCAAACGAATCTGTCACTCAAATGTTTACAAGATTTTTGGATATTGTAAACCCTCTGTCTTCCTTAGGCAAGGAATACAATAACCATGAGAAGATTTGCAAACTTCTACGAGCTCTCATAAAGAACTAGATTTCAAAGGCTACGACAATTATTGAAGGAAACGACCTCACTACTATGTCTCTTGAAACACTCACGGGTAAGATACTCACTCACGAGCTGGAACTTCAAGACTTTAAAGAAGTTGCACCAAAGGAGAAGTCGATCGCCCTCAAAGCTCAACACAGAAGCTCTATCGAAGATGATTCCGACGATAGTGACTCTGACTCTGAAGTTCAAGTTCTCCTAGTAAGGAAGTTCAGAAACTTCATGAGATTAAATAGAAGACAAAAGAACACAACAATAGCAACAATAAAGAAGATCCAATCCAATACGGTTGCAAGAAGAAAGGATACATCAACAAGGACTGTCCAACAACATCATCATCAACCAGAAAAAGCAACAAGTATGAAAAGGGTTACCTAAAGAAATCCACATCCAGAAGGTATGCCAACACAAGCATATGGCATGAAAGTGAAGCCAGTGACTCAGAAGATGAACAATCAGACGACGCTGCAAATGTATACTTAATGGCATTTGATCAGGTAAACACTAACCCCTTGTTTGATACATATAATAATTTTACCTTTGAACAATTAGGTGAAGCCTTTAGTGACCTCTTAGGTGATTACAGAAAACTGTGTAGCAAATACCTAAACTCTAAGAAGGTACAAAAAGAGTACAAAGGTGAAATAGGAAGACTTATCGACCTACTAGCTGAGGTTAGAAGTAATGATAATTCTAGTAAGGTAGGTTAGCTCTCTTCTGTTAAGTTGCAGTTACACGAGACCACAAGGCTATCCGAAGAGAAAGACAAGACCATTACCAAATTGAGGAAGGCTTACTCAAAAAGAAGAATAGTCTTCAACAAGCACTAGTCAGAAATGATGCACTCACTGCTGACTACAATACACTGTATGATACTTCCAAAAAGTTGAAAATTAGGTTAGAAAAATAGTCTGAGGTTGCTGCTTCCTACCCTAACACGTGTTACTTACCGAAAAACCGAAACAATGTCAAACCCAATACTGTCAGACCAAACCCAACCAAACCTTTGCCCAAGAAGACTAATAGGCATTCATTTTATTATCAATATCCAACTAGAAAACCAAGACCTACCAATCATGCACAACACAGTACATCTAACACTCAACATGCCAGATGTCATTATTGTGTCACCATTGGTCACATCTCTCCTGCATGTAGAGTTAGAAAGCTAGTTGATTTAAAGATATGTGCATGGATACCAAAGACTAACATTTCAGGACCCTACAAGAAATGGGTACCAAAAGCTTTATCTGTAAATTTTTTTGTAGGTGGAACACCCTATGCATACTAGAAGCAAGTGGATCATCGACAGTGGTTGCTCACGGCACATGACCGATGACGCTTCATTATTCGCAACACTGTCGAAGAAGAAGGAAGGATACTCCTCCTTCGGTAATAATCTTAAAGGGTATATAGTAGGTATCGACAATATTGGTAAGGCACCATTGGTCACATCTCTCTTGCGTGTAGAGTTAGAAAGCTAGTTGATTTAAAGATGTGCATGGATACCAAAGACTAACATTTCAGGACCCTACAAGAAATAGGTACCAAAAGCTTCATCTCTAAATTCTATTGTGGCACCATTGGTCACATCTCTCCTGCATGTAGAGTTAGAAAGCTAGTTGATTTAAAGATATGTGCATGGATACCAAACACTAACATTTCAGGACCCTACAAGAAATGGGTACCAAAAGCTTCATCTGCAAATTCTTTTGTAGGTGGAACACCCTACGCATGCTAGAAGTAAGTGGATCTTCGACAGCGGTTGCTCACAGCACATGACCGGTGGCGCTTCATTATTCGTAACACTATCGAAGAAGAAGGAAGGATACGTCTTCTTCGGTAATAATCTTAAAGGGTATATAGTAGGTATCGACAATATTGGTAAGGCTCCCTATCCTGTGATTAAAGATGTCTGTCTAGTAACCGAGTTAAAATATAACCTACTCAGCATAAGCCATTTAGCTGACCATGGTTATGGTATTAACTTTGTCAAAGGCAAATGTGCTATAGTTGATAGCTCAACTGGTAGTACTATCTTTGAAGGTATTAGGGAAGACAATATATACGTTTTCTATCTGTTGGAAGAGGCTAACAAAGCAAGTACATACATAATCACCGAAAATAATGAGAGTCAACTATGGCATATAAGACTCGATCATGTAAACATGGACACAATTTCAAGACTATCCACAAAGAAGTTTGTACGAGGCTTACCGGACATCACCTTCAAGAAGGATAGGGTATGTAGTGAATGTGAAAAGAACAAAGCTATCCGATCCATATTTAATTCCAAGAACACTGTAAGTTCCACCAGATCTCTACAATTATTGCGTATGGATTTATTTGGGCCTAATAGAATTGATAGCCTAGGTGGTAAGTTATATGCTTTTGTAATAGCAGATAATTTTTCTAGATATACGCGGGTATTTTTTCTTGCACGCAAAAATGATGCATTGTCTGAATTTATTCCTTTTGCAAGAAAGTTCAGAATGAAAAAGGATTCATGATCACTCATATTCAAAGCGATCATGGCAGCGAATTTGAGAATGCAGAGTTTGAGCAATTTTGTGACACACGGTTATATGCATGAGTTCTCTTGCCCTAGGACTCCGCAACAAAATGGAGTGGTGGAACGTAAGAACAAGACTCTATCTGAAATGGCTAGAGTTATGTTAAACCAGTTTAGTCTACCAAAATACTTTGGGGCTGAAGCTGTCAATACAGTTTGTTATATTCTCAATAGGGTTCTGATTCGACCTAAATCGGAGGACTCCCTATGAGTTATGGTTTGATAGAACACCCTTAGTTTCTTATTTCAAAATCTTTGGTTGCAAATGTTTTATTCTTAATACTAAAGATAATTAGGGAAAATTTGACGAAAAGGCCGATGAAGGTATATTTTTAGGTTATACGGCCAAAAGCAAAGGGTGCCGAGTCTTCAACAAAAGGACTATGATCATCGAAGAGTCAATAAATGTCATATTTGACGAACTGAATCAACAAAAAATCTATGATGATAATGAAGACGTCAGTACACCAAGTACAGCACCTTCAAGCGCAGCACCAACTGATCCTCCAAGCAGAGCACGTACAGAACCAGAAGCCGGAACCAGCTACCTTGAGAGTCTGCCAAAAAGAATGAAGTTTACGGCTGACCATCCCAAGGACTTAGTAATAGAAAAGATTACCAGGGGTGTAAGTATTCGTTCCTCCAATAAAGAGATAGTTTCCTGTGTTGCATTTATTTCACAGTTAGAACCCAAAACAATTGAAGAAGCATGTAGCAATAATTTTTGGTTAGATGCTATACAAGAAGAATTAAACCAATTGGAATGGAATCAAGTTTAGAACTTGTTACCAAGCCCATTGATCATCCGGTCATTCGCACCCGCTGGGTATTTCGAAATAAACTCAATGCGAATGGTTTAGTTACTCATAACAAGGCCCGACTCGTAGCTCAAGGATACAACCGAGAGGAAGGTATCGACTACGATGAGACCTATGTCCCAGTTGCGAGATTATAATCCATTCGCATGTTATATGCATTTGCATGTTTTTTATAATTTTAAACTTTTTCAAATAGACATTAAAAGTGTATTTCTTAACAGTTTTATAAATGAAGAAGTTTATGTAGCTCAACCTCCAGAATTTACTGATTTTAAAAACCCTAATTATGTTTTGAAGTTGAAGAAAGCCTTATACGGTTTGAAACAAGCCCCTCGTGCTTTTCTACATGATAACAGTTTTACAAAAGGCAACATTGACACTACACTATTTATAAAATATTTTAATAGAAATCTTCTTTTAATTCAGATTTACGTTGACGATATTACCTTTAGATCTACTGATGAATATCATTGTCAAGAATTTTCAAAGTGTATGCAGAATGAGTTTAAGTTGAGCATAAAGGAAGAACTCAAATTCTTCCTTGGACTGCAAATCAAACAAACCAACAATGGGACGTTCACTAATCAAGCCAAGTACACAAAAGACTTACTAAAGAAGTTCGATCTGGAAACTGTCAAACCTCTTGGCACTCCGATGGCAACTTCAACCAAGCTTGATATTGATGAACAAGGCAAACCGGTCGACATTCGTAAGTGTCGAGGTATGATTGGTAGTTTACTTTATTTAATGCTAGTCTTCCTGATATAATATTTAGTGTTTGTTGGTGTGCACGTTTCCAAGCTAACCCTAAGGGTTCGCACTTGTGCGCAACTAAGCGTATCTTTCGATACCTTAAAGGTACTTCTTATGTCGGCTTATGGTATCCCAAAACTACGTCCTTTCACCTAATCGGTTACTCGGATGCTGATTTTGCTGGATGCATAGTAGATAGAAAATGTACTAGCGGTACGTGTTATTTCCTAGGTAAGGCTCTTGTCTCTTGGTTTAACAAGAAGCAAAATTCTGTCGCATTATCAACTACTGAGGCTGAGTATATCGCCGCAGGACGTTTTTGTGCACAAATTCTATAGATAAAGCAAACCTTAGAAGACTTTGGTTTGCAATATTCATACATACCGATTTTCTGTGATAACACTAGCACTATTAATCTAACTAAAAATTCTGTATGTCACTCTCGTACTAAGCATATTAAGATTCGACATCATTTTCTTAGAGATCATCAAACAAATGGAGATATAAACCTTGTATATATAGACACAGAGAACCAATTGACTGACATCTTTACAAAACTATTAGCGGAAGATCATTTCAATTATTTACGTCTAGAATTAGGAATTTAAATGTCAATAATATTAATTAATTTTGTTTTATTAATTATTTTTCAATATGCAAAAATTGTTTTCGAGACAAAGCCTACAAAGGGTCTGTCTGTCACCAAGACCAAGGTCAAAGCGAAACGGTATTTAAGTGTTCCCCTGTGAACCTCCGTTAGCTGGGACAATACCCGTACAGCTAATCTGAGACCGTCACTGTGTAACAAAATTTAATTCATAAAATAATTTTAATTATATTAATTAAAATTTAAAATAACTAAACTTAGAATTAAATAATTAAAAAAGGATTAATGAATATAAAGTGGCATTGCATTTATTTCTGTTTAAAATACCTCAACAGAACCCCAGGCGAACTCGTACCAAATTTGGCCTAAGTTCGGCCCGAGTTCTATTGGTGTCAGGTGTTTTAAGTCAGAACCAAAGTGGGCCCTTCCTATTCATCACCTTTATCGCCTCAAAACACAGCAGCAGTCGCGCCCGAAGCTCCAAAATCCAAGATTTTCATCCTTTGATTTCTCTTAAATCGTTTGGAATTTTCAATCCAAATTTTTGATTCGTTCGTAAAATCTCGTTCTCCTCCACATACTCAAATTTCAGAAGGTATAACTTCCTCCTTCTCTCATATTCAATTTTGTATATTTCTATATATTTTCTAGAAATCATGCCTAAGAACTTCAACCCCTTCAAGAGGAAGAAGACGGCGGCTAGTGAAGAGACCTCGTCTTTGGATCCCATCCAAGGATCACACTTTTTGTCCATCGAATCGGACGATAGGGCGTTCAATGGTTTTTTCTTCCAAACCCATGATCAATCACTTTTATGGTATGCGGATTTCTCGGTTCGCAACATATGCCCCGGTGCACCGATTAAGTGGACTATCTTTCCATCCCACCAGACTTACTTTAAAGCAATAGGATTACATAACCTTGTTACTCATTCATATCCTATCACAACTAGTGCTATTCATTTATTTTATTGCAATTTTACTCTTGACACTTTCACTGTTAAAAGTCGTCTTGTTGGTATTGATATTCAATTCAATGACTCGACTTAGCAAAAATCCTTGATATTCCAAATGAAGGTGCTCCGCTAGACGATATCACAGAATTTGAATTTCCAGGAGACACGACCTTAAGCAGCTTTAAGAATGAACTCTGCCCTCCTGATCGAGTTTGTTCTGGTTAGTTCAAAGCTACTAATTTGAACTTATTTTACTATGAATTGCATCCTATCGTCTACTCCACTATCTTGCCGAAATCCACTTCCAAGGATAATGTGACTACCCTTAAAATGTATGATTTATACCATATTTGTAAGGGGATTCCATCTTCTATCCCCAAAATGATTATTTAGATGATGGGTTGTTGTTGCGAAAGGCATAGAAACCTTGCTTACGCGATGATTCTGATCTCAATCATCTTTCATCACTTTGACATTGATCTATCCACTTGTGTGTTAGCCTAATGATTATATCATGTTTTTGAATATGGCTAATCAATTAAGTTTAACATAATGATGTCACTAATATTCATATATTCACTATCATATTGCTACTTAAATTTAGCATTGTCCTACTGCTTACTAAATATTATCTTATTATCATACTATGATACTGATTTATTCATCTAACATGTACTTGTAGATATATAGTAAGCATGATTAAGCATGATCAAACCAGGACTATGCGATAAAGAATTATTGATGGGCCAAGACGACGTCACACAAGAAGATTTCTTTGACCCACCAGATGACCTATCCGGGGCCTCGTACCGAGGGTTCCGCTGCCCGGTCAGCGGACCGGGGTCGAGGGGGCAGCGCCCCCCCCCCCCCCGTAGGGTTCGGGGACGAAGCCCCCAAATAGTATTTAGATTTCCAGATCTGTTTATCTTTGGACATCTGCCGTAAAAAAAATGGCGTCTTCAAGTCTGCTCAAAGACGTCATCAAAGTGCAAGTGAACCTTTCCAATTTATTCTGTATTTTTTTTCTTGAGTCTAGATTATATTGTGAGACGGGATCACTGACAATTTAGTAGACCACTCTCACAAACCCTTTGGACCCAAATCAAATCCAAAACCTTTGTTTATCCAAAAACTTTGTTGAACCAAAACTGACCTGAAATCAACCTAACCGAACTCGGCCAGAGTTCTGCCCGAACTCGATCTGAACTCGGTCTCCTGAGATTACTCCTCGTTAGCAGCTTTTTCTATTCTTTTGGATCACCAACGTTCAAAATTATGAACGTCAACCCTACCGAGTTCTGCCTGAACTCTGTCCTAGAAAAACTATAAATAGAGAAGAATTTTATATTTCTAATCACTTAATCTGTTGACCCAAATTGGATTACAGCCAACCTGATTTAGATAATTAACAACTGATATATGATATGATCCAATACGACACATCAAGTTCAAGATAGAACATCACCTATGAACCAATACGACACATCAAGTTCAAGACAGACGTCGTCTACAAGCTGTTGCATTGCAAATGTAATTTATTCTCAGTCTGTAATTTTTGATTTATTGAGTCTAGAAAAATATGTACGTTGAGTCGCACTGTGTCAGCTCAACCACTAAACATATTTCTCCAAGCTCCACCACATTAACAAACCAATTCCTGAACCAAACCACCCTCACCCATATAAGGCTTCTGTTCTGAGAGGCAGATTGAACTCAGGTCGAACCCGGTCTAAGACCGAACTCGACCTCCTTAAAATTAACAACCTAATTTTTAGGACCACCTTGCTACGAGATGTCCAAAGTTCAAATTTTTGAATATTTTGGGACAGAACTCTGGCCAAACTCTGCCTCCCCTGCCTAGTATAAATAGAGCTTGATTCTTCTCATTTCAAATCATCTCTTACTCTCAAGCTTTCAATCTTCGAAGCGTTATATACTCTAAGCCTTACTCTTCTAAATCCCCTAACGACAAAACTTTCTAGCACCAAGGTGCTCAGTGCGATTCTGCTAAAAGTTCTATGCAAGAGTCGAAAAGAAGTCACCTGGAAAATTCTAAGTTTCGCATCTGCGAAGTTAAAGTATTCGAGCACTTCAAAGGCTCGTGTATTTAAGAAGTGGCGTATGTGCTCTTCTGACTGAAGGCACGTGTGTACCCTATTTCACAAATAGTGGATTTCAATTCAGAGCAAGAGTTCTCGGGCCTAGACTAGTCCTCAACGAGGGAAACCAGGTTATATCGCTGTGTTTGCATCTGTTCTTATAAACACTTTTACTTTTTGCATTATTACTTTCTGATTATATATTCTCTTAGTAGTTATTTTTTGGACTTAGCATAGAGTTATTTTTAATTGTTCATTATAGACACAAACTCTATTCACCCCCCTCTAGAGTTGCCTACACGCTACTTCACAATCCTTCTTCATCTTCTCTATATATTCTCAAGCCTTTTTATTTACTTAAGAGCTTTAATCCTTCTATTTCCAAGACAACTCCTATTCTTCTAAGTGTTGGTAGTTTTCGATTAAGGTATTCCAGTTGTACAAGCTTGGAGTATAAAAGCTTTCTTTAGAACGGTGTTGAAGTTTGTTCGTGGGCTTCAGATGAAAATACGACGGCATTAAAGTTTGTTTGTGGGCTTTGGATTAAAATACGACGGTGTTGAAGTTTGTTTGTGGGCTTCGGATAAAAACACGATGATGTTGAAGTTGGTGTTTTCTTCGGAGCAAAGCACTCGGTGTAATCTCTATTCAAAATAGCGGACAAAATAGCGGGCAAGAGTTCTCGCGACTGGACTAGTCCTCTCAGAGGGAAACCAGTATAAACCTTGGTGTTTGCGTTTGCTCTTCTGAACTTATTTACTTTACGCATATATTATTATACTACCTGTTTCATATTTGTTTGATTACTGCCATAAATATTTTTAAGTGGTGGTTATTATTCCGCTGCACGCACGCACTCTATTCACCCCCCTCTAAAGGTGCTCATTTATCGATTCTACAATTGGTATCAGAGCTGGTTCTTTTTATATAGGTCTTGCTGATCATACCAATTGATCTTACAATTGGTATCAGAGCAGGTGCTCTTTATATCAGAATTATTGCTCATACCAATTATTTCTACAATTGGTACCAGGGAAAGACTATATTATTTGGCTTAACATCCTTAGAGTAGATCTTTATTAGTTATATTCTTATACACTCTAGAGAGTTTGCATATGGCAGCCGTGAAATCAATATTCGCAGGTGAAGGGCAGTTCACAAATAGACCTCCACTATTTGATGGAATGAACTATACTTCTTAGAAGACACGGATGAGCTTCTACCTGAAGTCTCTAGACCTATGGTCAATTGTTTGCAATGGATACAAAAAGCCTACTATCACCTCTATTCTTACTTCCTCTATTTTAACAAACCTTATTTTAGTTACACAGAAGAAGAGAATAAGTTAGCTAACCTTGATGCAAAAGCAATGTATGCTTTATATTGTGCTGTAGACTTTAATCTATTCAATCTTATTACTACTTGCACAATATCTCATAAAATTTGAAAACTTCTTGAAGCTACTTATGAGTGCAGGTACGAAAGTAAAACTAGCAACTCCAAAGAGGAGAATTGCTATGAACGATCAAACGAAGGAAGATCGTCATCTCACAAGCACGCTACCACGAGTATATGGGGTAAAAGTGAAGCAAGCGATTCCAAAGAAGAAGAGAGACCTCGCCAAGCTGTAAGTATATGCGCAATGGCATTATCTAACGAGGTACAAAGTAATACTCTTTATGAAGAGAGTGAATTTTCTTATGATGAACTTTCTGATGCTTTCAGTGATCTTCTTAAAGAACACAAAAAAGTTCTAAATAAGTATAAGCAAGCTAGAAAGGATATTATATCCTATAAGCATGAGAATGAAAAGCTTACTTGCTTATTGAATGATGCTAGAAATACTTCTACTTCTGAATTCGACTAAGATTTCCACACTTGAGTTTAGATTGCATGAGGTACTTGATTGCATTGAGAAAAGCACTCAAGAAAATGCTAAACTTAAGGAGGAATTAGAAACAGAAAAGAAGAGGTATTCTATTGCTTCATGTAGAATTGATGCTCTTTCTACTAAATATGATGAGATCTGTGGTAACTCTAAAAAATTAGAGATTAGACTGGAAAAGCAGGTAGTACAACCTATGACTCAGTCTAACACAAGACACGTGACATATCACAAAGTCACACACGACAGATCTTTTACAAAGGAAGCAAGCAAAGCTAAAGCTTCACGTAACCATGCCTTCTATTACAAGTATCCACGTACATCATATCACACCACTACACGTTCTCATATTGCTGCACATATTAATACTTTCTATCATTATTGCGGTATGAATGGACACATTTCTAATCGTTGTCAGGTTAGAAAGCTAGTTAATATGAACTTATGCAAATTCCAAAAGCTAACAAATATGGATCCAAGTTTTGGATACCAAAGTCTTTGCCTCTTGATGTAGGTGAAGCTTCTTGTATCAAATAGAACCATGGAATATGTTGGTGATTGCAAAGCTACAAAGGTCATCTTCTAAGCAATTGTACCAACATAAGTGTGGTCGCTAGAACCACTTTGGTAACATGCTAAACTATTATTTCTAAATTCCTAAATTTCTAGAATCTTTCATGTGATTAACTAATAGCTTGCTACTAGCTCTCAAATAGTTGATTTATCTCTTCAATTTGGTTTTGAGAGAAGATGTTTATCTTGTATATGACTATATTTATTTACGAGCCATATCTTTTTGTGAGTTATCTTGATAGGTTTATTAGTGCACACTTATACTATACATTGCACTATGAAAACTTTTTTAAAACTTTTTTGTATCTTAATCTTGATGATCATTCTTTGTTCATTCTTTGGGTATTTACTTCTATTATAGTTAGGAATTCTGGATTTCAATGATGTTTGATGATGCATATATTCCTTTAAATCTATGTTTTTAAAAGTAAAGATTATTTTGGGTACAAGCCGAAAGGGTCCTTCAGATATACAGGTGTAAATAGTTTGAAGTGACACGGTGTACTAGTCTTCGGACTACCGCAAGCTGAGAACCTGCCTATACAGCTAACCCAAAGTGATCAATACCTTATAGACTTAAGATTTATTAAGGTCTACTTACAACTATTGTCTAGTTCTGGATCCAGGGAACTGAACCCGGTCCTTTAGTTTCCATAATACATCAACATATCCAAGCTCTACATTTTGATTTATAAATACTTTATATTTTATTGTTACCCAATGATTTTGTAGCATATATAAAGATACATGTAATTAATACATCTTATGCTTATAGCTACAAATGATTTAAATTTTTGTTGTTGTTTGAGATCTTTCAATTCCAGTAGATACACTTATATCGTTAAAATATTTTGTATTCTTGGATTGATCTCAATTTTATGCAAAACGATATGAATTTCATCTTTAGATTTGCATTTTTTGGACAATATTATCTTTTTTATGTTTTCACAAAATGTAGCATATGTTGATCTATCTTGTCCATTGTGAGATACTATTGCATAGATCAATTTATGTTGCATAGATCTATTTATGTTGCATAGATCAATTTATGTCATCTTTTGACTTATATGATTATTCATCGTATTTTGATTTATAAATGCTACATTGAAATATCTTTTGATTGTTTCATCTTAAGTGTTCATTTAATGGATATTATCTCTCTTTTGTCTAAAGATGATTGTTTCTATATTCATGATACTCGTTATATTCATGTTTTATTATTCTCTTCTTATTCAAGTTACTAACAGCCTATAGCAGTAATTCTTTGCGGAGGAGAAGTCAGGCAAACTTAATTTCTCTCTCTTAAAGCGTTTCTTTTCTTTAATCCTACGGTTATCTAATGGACACTGTCCTACGGCCTTAAAAGGGAAGAAATGAACTTTGATAAGAAGACCTAATATTTTTGATGAATTAGTTTCCTACATTTGGAAATTTTCTCTGGAATTTAAATATGCCAATACTATTGATTTTAGATATGCCCATGTAAAGGGAGAGCAGTTAATAATTTCAAATTAATTATTCCCCTGACATGCCATATGTCTAGAATACTATTGATTTCGGTATTTATCTAGTCCTTTTTTTATTTTGTTCAAAATGGTCTATTTGATTTATGGATTCTTATATTAAAGCTATTTTTGTGATACAAAATTCGAATCATCAGCTGTCAGTCTGAGGACTAAATGGATGCATTCGAACATTTATTAAGATAGCTTTTCAAAATAAATTTCAAATTTCAAAAGTCTTTTTGATTTCTCTCTGTTATTTTGAATCTGTCCGTTACTCGAATGTTATTATTAAGACAGTTTTCAAATATTCTTTATTGTTTTAAAATCATTTTCTGTTATTCAAATATTTCTTATATATTTTTATTGGAAATATATTTTATTTGTTCATCTTTAAGCGTTTATCCATTGAATATTTCTTTTACTTGCCTAAAGACGATATTTTGCTTTAAGTGTGGAACTTTATATGCATCGATCAAAGGGACGAAAGATGCATATCTTGGATATCCCTTAGATCTTGTAATTATTATTTTATCTATTTTCTACATATAAATATTTTTGAACTAGATACGCATATTTTATGGGGGAGCAAATTAATTATTTTAATTCATTTATACCCTTAATATGTGGTATACCTAGTTTATCATGGTCATATATTCTTTTACCTAAAGTATCTTGTTGATTTGTTCATGATACTTTGATTTATAGTAGATTTATGAGAGAATATATGATTATCTTTATTATCTTGCCTCTCTCATTTTATATGGATTGAAAAAAAAAATGTTATCTTGCCAAATATATTTGATTATCCTTATTGCTGACTCTTTTGTGTTTAAATCATTTTGGCTTTTCTTATTGAGATTTTATCTCAAAGTTCATGATTATCCATATTTAGACTAGTCATACTTTACGGGAGAGCATTCAAGTTGACTGAATATCTCCTTCTTAAGTATTTTTTTCCCCATTACCTTCATGTTTATGTAATGTATATTCATGCTATGGTGATTGAGTTCAAATGCATGAACTTTGGTATAGATTTTGTATAGATTCTAGTATATCTGTTTTGATTTCTTTACGATGATTATATTCTTTATGGAAGTGATTTACTATTTTGTATGGGCAAAGTGTGAATCATATTTTTTTTCTGATCATTGTTAAAAGTCTTATTATATCTTCTAAATATTCTATATTTGGTATTTTATATTGGTATACTAGATCTGTGAATTTTTTCTCATGGATTATTTATGACCAATGATTCATTTCTTCTATATTGGTATCTATCTTTTATTAAAATCCTTTATTGGTTTCCTTCAAAACTAGAGTTATATTCTTTTTTAGATTGTGTTTTGAATGGCTTGTTTCAAGTTTCTACCCTGATCATTGTTCATGATTATTTCTGTATTCCTTTTGTGATGATTGATTTCCTTTTATATCTTATTACGGGGAGCTTATTTTTTTATTATGTCAAAGGGGGAGAAATAAGTTTAAGTTAACACACAATATTTTAGTGATATGTGTTTATTAGTGATACATGCATCTATCATATCTATCTTAAACTTAACCGATTTGCCATAATAAAAAATGAGGAGATTATTAGCTCGATGATTATATCATGTTTTTTAATATGGCTAATCAATTAAATTTAACATAATGATGTCACTAATATTCATATATTCACTATCATATTGCTACTTAAACTTAGCATTGTCCTACTGCTCACTAAATGTTATCTTATTATCATACCATGATATTGCTTTCTTCGTCTAACATGTACTTGTTGACATGCAGTAAGTATGATCAAGCATGATGAAACCAGGACTATTTGATGAAGAATTATTGATGGGCCAAAGATGGCGTCACACAAGAAGATTTTTTTGAACCACCCGATGACCTATCCGGGGCCTCGTATCGGGGCTGTCCGCTGACCGGGGTCGAGGGGGCAGCGCCCCCCCCCATAGGGGTTTGGGGACGAATCCTCCGAAAGGTATTCAGATTTCCAGATCTGTTTATTTTTGGACATCTGCCGTCAAAAAAAAATGGCGTCTTCAAGTCTGCTCAAAGACGTCATCAAAGTGCAAGTGAACCTTTCCAATTTATTCTGTATTTTTCTTTCTTGAGTCTAGATTATATTGTGAGTCTGAATCACTGGAAATTTAGTAGACCACTCTCACAAACCCTTTGGACCCGAACCAAATCCCAAACCTTTGTTTATCCAAAAACTCTGCTAAACCAAAACTGACCTGAAATCAGCCTAACCGAACTCGGCCCGAACTCGGTCTCCTGAGATTACTCCTGGTCAGCAACTTTTTCTATTCTTTTGGATCACCAATGTTCAAAATTATGAACATTGACCCTACCGAGTTCTACTCGAACTCTGTCCTAGAAAATCTATAAATACAGAAGAATTTCACATTTCTAATCACTCAATCCTTTTTCATCTTCTTTATATATTCTCAAGCCTTCCTATTTACTTAAGAGCTTTAATCTTCCTATTTCCAAGACAACTCCTATTCTTCTAAGTTTCGGTGGTTTTCGATTAGGAGTATTCGAGTTGTACAAGCTTGGAGTATAAAAGCTTTCTTCAGAACGGTGTTGAAGTTTGTTCGTGGGCTTCGAATTAAAACACGACGGTATTAAAGTTTGTTCATGGACTTCAGATAAAAACATGACGGTGTTGATGTTGGCGTGTTCTTTGGAGCAAAGTACGTGGTGTAATCTCCATTCAAAAGAGTGGATTAAATAGCGGACAAGAGTTCTCGCGACTGGACTAGTGCTCTTAGAGGGAAACCAGTATAAATCTCGATATTTGCGTTTGCTCTTCTGAACTTATTGACTTTACGCATATACTATTATACTGCATGTTTCATATTTGTTTGATTACTGCCATAAATATTTTTAAGATGTGATTATTATTCCCCTCTAGAGGTGCTTAATCGATACTACATTGTGCTCGTGACTCTGAGCCCATGTATCTTCAACTCTCTCATCGTAGCGTAGCTGTTCCTCCTGCTCCTCCTACCACTACTAAAATAACCCATTTTAGCGACGTCATCCGACGTCGCTAAATAAGAAAAATACGTCGCTAAAGTCAATCTGCGACGTATTTAGCAACGAAAATTGGACGTCGCGTAAAGGCAAGTCGCAGATGACAGATTCGTCGCAAAACGTTGCTATTTGTGACGCTACATTTATTGTCGCTAGACGTCACAAATGTAGCGACATATGGCGACGTAAAGTTACGTCGTCAAATTAGCGACGTAAAGCGACCACTTTACGACGCTGCAAACTTTATATATGATGACATGGCATGGCAGCCACGTGGGCAATTTAGCGACGCCTAGCGACATATTTAGCGACGTTCCCCCTCAGGTTGGTATATTCCACGTCAGCATATTAGCGACGTCTAGTGACGTGACGTCACTATTTAGCGACGTATAGCGACGTCTACTTGCCGTCGCAGTACGTCGCAGAACGTCGCTATACGTCGCAGATATTATAAAAAAAAATTTAAAAATATAATTGGTATTTTGTTATGCTGTGTGTCTGTGTTTACAGTGTGTGTGAAGTGCAGTGTTCGAACCATCGACAGTTTCGCTTACTGTTCTATGTTTTATCTTGGATAGAAAGAGCAACAGTTCAGGGTGCACTTCTTAGAGCTTCCTCTTCACGTCCTTCACCTTCTCGGGAACCTTTACGACGTCCGAAGAAAGTGAAGGACGTGAAAATGAAGCTCTCAGAAGTACACCCTGAACTGTTGCTCTTTCTATCCAAGATAAAACATACAACAGTAATTGAAACTGTCGATGGTTTCGAACACTGCATTTCACATTCACTGTAAACACAGACACACATCATCACAAAAATACATATTATATTTTTTTAAAATTTCGGCAGCACCTCCTTTGTATATCAGATCATCGCTTATAACCCAGCGTAGGTATATTTGTCATCCCCGTCGCAGATATCACAAAGTAAATATCACAATAAAAATAAGAGGTAGTGCAAAGTAAATATCACAGACACACATCCTCACAAACACCCAATAGAGTCAAATAAAAATGGAAGATGATAAAAAGTCTCCCACCAAGTGTATAAATGAAAGTGTACCAATAAATAATTTGCCCATAGGGCCAATACATAAAAGTCATAAAAAAATCAATAAAATCACTGCGGACCCCTGCCGCGCAACTGGGATAGAATGTACTCATACTGCTCCTGGGTGAGCTGCACCGTAGGGGCAGTAGGAGGCAGTGCAATGTCTGGAGTCGGCGTCGGAGGCAGTACAATGTCTGGAGTCGGCGCCGGAGGCAGTGCAGTGTCTGGAGTCGGCACCGTCGATGGACCGGGAGGACGTATCTGCTCCAGCTCTCGCAGTCGCTCACCATAAACAGCAAGGGTACTCACCACCCTCTGAGTACTCGCCTCAAGCGAAGCCGAAACCTGAGTGAGTGAGGCAGACATGCTCCCCTGCGATCCCTCCAGCCCGACCTGTCTAAGCTCTGTGTGCTGCGTAGACTCGATGAGCGTGTGCAAGCTGGCAGCTGTAGCCTGATGCAGACTCATCAGCTCCTGTATACTGCGCTCGACCGTATCAAATCGTCCGGTGACGATCAGAGGATCGGATCGTCGCTCGACCGTATCAAAAATCTGCTGTTGCAACTCGCGACGCAGCCCCTCAATCTGACGACGAATATCCTCAGCTCGTGACGATGCCTGCGAAGCCGGAGACTGCGCACTGACAGTGGGGGCCCGGGATGACTCCGAAGCCAAATACGCACCGTAGGATACCGTACCGTAGTACATATCCTTCTGAAGACCGCCAACGGCGATCATCCAGAGCTCGTCCTCCGATGGAGCAGTAGGCGGCTGGGAAGAACTACCAGCCCCTCCCTCTGCTGGCGCACTAGCAGCAGCAGCCGCCTCCTGCTGTAGCCGAACAAACTCGGCCTATAACATGTTTGCTAACGTGTAAGTGTTTGCAAAAGTCTATATTGATATCTATTTTCATGTTTTCTAAGTTATAGTAAATTAATATAAAGAATAGAACGTACATATGCCTGCGTCGCCCTCTCGTCAATGAACTCCCCAGCCCTCCGATGGGTGACCAGGAAGACGGTCACCATGTTCGGGTCTTCACCCTTTTTTACCTGTTAAAATATATTATCTATTATTAGTATTAAACATTCTATCGAACTATATATAAATTAATGTTCGTCATAGGAAACGTACCAGACGATGAAAATGCTCCGTCATCGGAATGGAGCCACCACACCACTTACCGGCGCTCGACCGTGCCACCTTGGCCTTCTCAGACCGCTCCTGGTACTTGGGCTCGCTGAATTTAGCCTTCATCGCAGCCCACTGATCTGGCGTGATCCAACCATGGATCGGCTTTCCGGCGCGATCACTACGCTTCTGGTCGTCGATCGCATCACGGATGAGCTTGGCTGCGACGGCAGAAAATTGGCCCTCGATCCTCGCCGCCCGGTGTGGTGGATAGAAATAGGTCCTCTACAAGAAGTAAAATACAAAAGTTGTATAATATACACAAATGATTATTAAAATTTAAAAATAAACAAATTTTTTACCTTGAAGTGGGCGAACCAAAAGGCCATCCTATCTGCGGGAGCATCTGAGTAGTTGAGCCAAGGCCCACCATAGTTCTGTCTCAGAAATAGCCCCAGCTGTCTCTGTATTGCAGAAGGCCGATATCTATACAATAAAAAAATTTCATGAATATATATGTACATATAATCATTTGAGAAATATATATTAATTAATTAACTAACTTCATAGGCTCGTCCGTCCAAATCTCCATACGCGTCTCGCCCGGGGGAGGGCATGGAGGGTCGCTCTCACCTCCTGCCTGGGCAGGATCAGTCTGATCACCGTCCTCCATACGCTCGGCGTCGGCTCCCCCATAGAGCCGTCGACAGGAGGAATGCTGGACGGGAGATCAGGGATGCTGGATGCGGGATCAGGAAGGCTGGACGACGAGGAAGGAGTCGGCAACCTGCTGGAACTGCCCTATCCCGGTAATGGACCGAGAACAGAATGGTACACTGGCGTACTCGGAGATGAGGATGAGGGTACGGAACTGCCCTCTCCATCCCTAGGCCGAGGCTGACTGGACTGCCTAATGTAAAATCTTTCGCGTCGTCCTCCTGGTCTAGTCATACCTGATAATAACATATGACAATAAAACAAAAATACATATTTATATGATAAACATCACAGATTTTTGAAAAATATCATGGTCACAGATAAAAGTGTCACTAAAGTCACAGATTTATTATTACAAAAATACATATTTATATGATAGACATCACAGATTTTAATCCTCTTCTGAAAATTCATCTAGTTCGTTTAGCTCATCTTCTTCTTCTTCTTCCTTCTCTACATCGTCACTTTCATCTGCATCTTCCTCTTCAGATAATTCTACTTCTTCTACACAATTAGATGTGTAATGAGGAACTTTTGTCGTGTCCACTTCTATAATATTTGTTACAAGAGGTAGTTCATCCTCTTGATAAGCTATATCGTCAACCTCAAAGGTATTTCTAGCTTTGGTCTTGCATACTGCCCACCAGTCTGACCTTGTTGTTCCCCGTTTAGGATAACTTGTGAAGTACACGAGCTGAGCCTGACTTGATAGGACAAATGGTTCATAGGCTTGATATCGACGCCGATAGTTTATATCAACAAGACCGTGCTTGTCTACTTTCCAACCTTGACCTTCAATCGGATCGAACCAATCACACCTGAATAACACAATCTTAGCAGGCTCTATTCCATAACTATATGTCAGCTCCATGATCTCCCGTAGCATGCCATAGAAATCGTTGCCCGCATCAACATCTTTTTAGTTCGAAGATCTTATACACAAATAGCTATTTTTGGTGGAGTCGAGATCCACAAAGTTGTCTCTGATCGGGCAAGTTGTTAACTTGAACCTAAACCCATTAACACAGTAGCTTGGCCATATTTTTGTAGCATAAATTGGTCCCTTGGCTAGCGTTCTAATAGACTCATTCTCAAGTCTTGCGTATGGACGATCGACGTAAATACCACGAAAGAAGCAATTAAGCTCATTCTCAATCAAGTGCATATACAGAAAGGTAATTACAGAGTTCTCAAGTCTTACATATGCACTCAACCATGATGGAAAATAACACCTCATTTCTTGTTCTAGTTCTTCTTCTGTTATGTCTGGCTTACCTGACCTCACATCATCATTAAATATGCTGAAAACAACATCGTGCAATTAATGTAATAGTATCATTCTCAACACTATTAAAAAATATAGACGTATTATTTACTTACCCCTCCAGTTTCTCTACTTCCTCCTCGTCGCAATTGAGTAATACATACACCTGAGCAGCCCTTAGCTCATCATCGTTCGGATATCTCTTCTTCATTTTACCCGATGGCTTTCCTGGAGCATTGAATACCTTCAGTATTGTATCATTACTTTCATGATCTCCGTCGTCGTTTCTGGAAGCTCTCGTTCTATTAGTTGCAATATGAGGCTTGAAATACATCGAACAAAAGTTTGTAATCTCCTCGAGAACATAGGCTTCACAAATAGAACCCTCGACCCGTGCCTTATTTTTCACCTTTATTTTTAGGTGATTCAAATGTCGCTCGAACGGGTACATCCATCGATATTCGACGGGTCCACCAACACGTGCCTCATAGGATAGATGAATCGACAAATGCTCCATAGAGTCAAAGAATCCAGGAGGAAACACCCTCTCTAGCTTGCACAGTGTTACCGCAATGTCCTTCTCTTGCTTTTCTAGACGATCAACGAGCAATTTCTTAGAACAAAGATCCCTGAAGAATATGCTAAGCTCCGTCAATGGATTCCAAACTGCCTGCGATAAGAATTCCCGAAATGCAATCGGAATTAACCTCTCCATGAATACGTGACAGTCGTGGCTCTTCATACCCGTCAATTTGTTTTCCTTCGGATCGACACATCTTCTCAAATTTGACACATATCCGTCTGGAAATTTTAGGCCCTGGATCCACCGACAAAGTCTCACTTTATCCTCCTTGGCCAGCGAGAAAATTGTCTTCGGCAGGAACTGTTTTCCATTCTGCTGTATCAAATGCAACACAGGACGTTTGCATATTTCTTCTAAGTCCAACCTGGCCTTAGGATTGTCTTTCGTTTTTTCCTTTACGTCCGTCACAGTATTAATTATGTTATCAAACACATTCTTCTCAATATGCATGACATCAATATTATGTCTGATCAGATTAGTACTCCAGTATGGCAGATCCCAGAATATGCTCCTCTTTGTCCAGTTATGATCTCTACCAAATCCATCGCACTTGTACCCAGTTGTAGGATCTTTGATAGCACTTGGAAAATCTTTAACCTCCTTCCATATCGTGGCTCCGCACCACCTTGGCGGTGGATCACCCTTCTCTACAACGCCGGCACGGAATGCATTCCTGTTCATTCTGAACGGATGATCTTTTGGCAGAAATTGCCGATGACAATCAGAGAAGCACGGTTTTCCTCCGTGTTTCAAGCGGAAAGCCTTACTACGGTCCAGGCAATACGGACATGAGAGACGGCCATGAGTGCTCCATCCAGATAACATTCCATAGGCCGAAAAGTTGTTGATGGTCCACATAAGGGTTGCCTTCATCTGAAAATTCTGCTTCTTGGAAACATCGTACGTGTTAGCGCCTACTTCCCATAACTGATTCAACTCATCTATCAAAGGCTGTAAGTACACGTCAATGTTCCTTTTGGGATTGTTCGGACCAGGAATTATAATGGTTAGAAACATGTACTGAGTCTTCCTGCACATCCAAGGCGGTAGGTTATACGGAGTGACAATCACAGGCCAGCACGAATACTGGGATCCCGAAAGACCAAAAGGAGTAAAACGTCAGAAGATAGTCCCAACCTGACATTACGCGGATCTGAAGCAAAATCAGGATACACTCGATCAAAGTGCTTCCACGCTTCTCCATCGGATGGGTGATCCAACACTCCTTCAAACTGTTCTCGCATGTGCCAACTCATATTTTTGGCCGTCTCTTTCACCATAAATAATCTTTGCAACCGCGGCGTTAAAGGCAAGTAGTGCATTGAATCGGTCGGTCTTCTTACACCGGTAGACCTTCCTGTACTAGTTGTCTTATAGCGATCAGCACCACAAAATCTGTACACATCTACGTCCTTGTCGTCTTTGTAGTACAGCATGCACCCATTGCGACAGGAATCAATTTTCTCGTATCCCATCCAGAGCGATCTCACCATCCTCTTAGACCGGTAGAAGTCTTTAGGCAACTTAGCACCCGCCGACAAGATCTCTATAATCAACTCCAACACTCGGTTGTAGCATTCTTACGACATGTTAAAATCTGACTTAATGCTCAACAGTCTTGTAACCACCTCCAACGGTGAATGATCCTCACAACTAGGATACAATGGAGTCCTTGCATTCTCCAGCAACTCCATGAACTGTGCAGCATCGGCGTTCGGTGCCTCCTCCGGTGCATCATGAACGAAACTAGGCCCCGCAGTGTCGAAAACCATGTTCACGCACCCGTCGTCGTATGCATGATTATCTGAAACAAAATTAGGTCCCGCATGCATATATGGCTCAACATAAGGCTCCGGCTCTGATGCTAAAGACACAAGTTCTCCGTGTGCGGTCCACTGATAGTAATTAGGTGTGAAACCCCTTGAGTACAAATGATATGTCACTTCCACTTCTGGATAATATTTCACGTTATGATATTTCACACACGGACACTTAATTTTGGTGCCGTCCATGTACTGAGGGAACGCCTTAGCAAACTGCAGGAACTGCTCTACTCCCGCTATGTATTCATCCCGTACACCACACATATCATCAGGACGACGATTGTACATCCATGAACGATTTCGCAAGTAGCAATTCATATCCATTTGGAAATAATTCTGCAAAGATGGACACACATTATCCAACAGGCACAAATTCGTATATTATGTCTTATTAGGGACACACATTAGTAGCGGACAGTTACTAATAACAATGATATGCAATCTAGGTCAAACTAGGTTGTACTAAGTCAAACAAGGTCAAACTAAGTCAAACAAAGTCAAACAAGGTCAAAGTAGGTCAAGGGTTGACCTATAGTTGACTTTGTCAACTCTTAGTCCAATCTAAGTCAAATATCCTATTTCTAGTCATTACCTACCAAGGTACCCTTTACCTTATCGCTATTGGTATCCCAATACCAATACCTTATAATTTATATCTTACTAGACCCTAACTAGCCCATACTAGCTAGCACACACCAAGTAATGAGCAATAGTGAGTTACCAAAGCAAACTGATCAGACTAAAGAATGCCAATTAACAGAGCAGTGGGTTATCACATTGAATGGAAAGAAAGCAAGGCAAGTACATTACTAATTTACAGTTTACAGAAACCCAATGTTAAAACATTCATTCAACTCATTAGGAAGAACAAAACTCAGGTATAGGAATTAAACCATTCACTTGGTTAACAGTCAATTCAATTTCAGTTATTCAAAGGAATCAGTTGACACATTCAGTAGATTTATCTCAGGAATAGGAAAACCAATCTCATTCCTATTTACAGTTTAAGGAAAATGAAATCTACATTTCTTTTGAAAACGGTGTATACAAAAAGGGAAATCAGAGTCTCAGGTTTAACACAGTGAAGTGATATATGTGTCAAGAATATTACTGAATGTTAAAGGAAACAGTGGCAGACATTTGTGTTCAAGTGTCAATGCAAACAGTGAGCTAACTAACATTAAGAAATCTGGAATTATATTAACAGTTACAAAGGAAAGAAAATTCAGTGAGCTAATAACTGGAATGGGAAACAGTGAGCTAACATGAAATCAGTGAACAAGGAAACTGAGAATACATCTCAGGAAAATATGAAAGGAAATCAGTTTCCAGTCCTGCATGTCTTCGAGAACCAACACACGGTCTAATTTCTTATACTCAAACATATAGCCTATTCTAATTAAGCAATCCTGCAGTAAACACAAACTAAAACATGTGGGGATCATTATAACTCATCAAAAGGAATCAGTTCAATTCAGTTCAAGAAAGAACAACAAACCAAATTCCTGAGTTTTCATCAAACCAATTTAAATCGAACCCCATGTCCAATATCCCATTCTCAAATCACAAGCCTAATCAGAAATGAAAAAAAAGGAATTAACAGGTACTAACACATGTGTTACAACCAATGATAACTGAACAACAATTAGAAATCAAAAAAATTTAGAATTGAAGTTCAGGGGACAATCAAAACTGATTCATGAGTATCAGTTAACCCATTGAAACCAACTCAAGTCCAAATTCTATTCCTATATCATAAAACTTAATTTAATAAGTAAAGATCAATCTATCATAGGCTAATACACATGTAGGAGTAATATTGGTACTTAAAACATTTGTTAGAATTAGATTAACAGGATTGACATAGGAAAAACTTGAAACGTATCATGTATCAGTCATGTAAAGTCAACCCACATATGTTCGAATCCCATATCACAGCAATGACCCATTCTTAATGTAAATATCAACTAACATAGATTAACAACATGTCTAGGAATCAAATCTAGCATTTAAATCACAATTTAAACCATTTAAACTAGGAATAAATCTGTGTCTGTGTCTGTGTGTATGTGTCTGTGTCTGTGTCTGTGTGTGTGTGTCCGTGTCCGTGTGTGTCCGTGTGTGTATGTGTGTGTGTCTGTGTCTGTGTGTGTGTATGTGTGTGTGTGTGTCAGTGTCCGTGTGTGTATGTGTGTGTGTGTGTGTGTGTCCGTATCCGTATGTGTCCGTGTGTGTGTGTGTGTGTGTCCATGGGAGAGGAGGAGGAGGAGGAGGAGGAGGAGTTAGGTTAGGGTTTACCTGACGAAGAGGATGAGGAGCTCGAGGAGGAGGAGGAGCTCGAGGAGGAGGAGGACCACGATGGGGTAGGGGTCGCCGGGGGGGAGTCGCCGGAGGAAATCGCGGGGAGGAGTCGGCGGAGGAGAAAATTTGGAGAGGGAGAGGAAATTTAGAGAGGGAAAAAATTTCGAGTGGGGGGTAAAAGAGCACAGCGTGCCCTAAGTAAAATAGTTAGCGACGTCACCAGTTGACGTCGCTAATAGTCGCAAAAATTTTAATATAGGCGACATATTTTTATACTATGTCGCTGGACGTCACTGTTCAGCGACATCGCGTTCATAGTGTCGCTGAACATCGCTAGTCAGCGACAGTTTGCGACATCAATTGTAGGGAGTCGCTATCTAATATGTTTAGCGACGGAATTTTAATCCGTCGCTACATAACGTCGCTAATAGAACATATTTTAGTAGTGTACTGCTCTACCTCTACCTCCTCATGATTATCCTATGTCTTATGAGGGTAATCACCACTATCTTTCTGATTTGCGAGCATTTATTCCTGACACATCGAGGGAACGCGAGTTCCTAGATGCCAGTCGGTCTCAGGCTCTTGCAAATTCCTTTACAGATCTGCGATTTGCTCAGACTGGTCATTCTGCTAGTTCTCTTCCCCGAGATCCAGTTGTACCAGGCTACCGCTATGAAGATGAGACGGTTCGTCACTTCTTCGGGCCCGATTCAGCTTATGACTGGTACCGTAGTTCTAGTTCTACTCCATACCCTTCTCATGTAGCTGGTACTTCTGGAGCTGGTCCTTCTGGATATGGTGGCACTGCTGATGATGATGATGATAACTCTGAAGACTTTTGATGTAGACGCTTTTGTACTTTGTCTAGATGTTATCTAGTTAGACTTTTTATTTCGTCTATGTATGCT
Organism: Iris pallida; assembly: GCA_029216955.1. Taxonomy (NCBI): domain Eukaryota; kingdom Viridiplantae; phylum Streptophyta; class Magnoliopsida; order Asparagales; family Iridaceae; genus Iris; species Iris pallida. The sequence continues at coordinate 7,173,860 of JANAVB010009196.1, forward strand.
TGGAAATGCTCCGACATTCCAAGATAATACTTTATCTTTATTTATTATTACCACTGTTACTGTCTGATGAGTTGATACATTTTCAAACTCTTATTAGTATGTATTTACTATTTTAGTGTGTATTGTTCTCTCTCTTGTGCAATTTTATTTACATAGCATTTATTATCTTAGTTTATGCTTCATTCAAACTGCCTGTGAAATACATGTTATTCTGTCTATATTTTTTTTATTTCTTCTACGTTTGTTTCTTATGCATGAATTGCGGGAGAGCTTCTCTCTTAGCAATTATTTTGCTAAATGACAACGGGGGAGAAATTGGATCTAACATCTTTTTGTAGGATACAATTTTTTTTAGGAAACGGTACAAATAAGTCAACAACAGTACCATACAGTTTCTTACAAATTTTGATTCTTTTCAAATCAAGATCGGGATGTTATATCGGTCAAGGTTTGTCAATTATCAACATTGAGGAGATTGTTGGCCCATTGGTCATGGTCAAACCTAATTTTAATAATTGATCTAACCATTTCTCGATATAAGGGCTACGTGGACGATTGCTGAGATCTGCTACTGCTATCGTTCAAGACTGAAGCCGTTTTGCCACATGAGCCTGTATTTCCATATTCAATGTAATTTTCATATTTTATTGAGTCTAAAAATACGATATACACCGAGTCGTACTGGCAAATAGGCTATCCCAAAATATTTTCAAAATATCCTTTATTTTTTAAAATAGCCCTTCTTTTTACAAAAAGCTCCTAAACTGCTTAAACTTTTCAAAAATCCCAAAAACCAAATTGCAAAAACCCTAATAGCGCCAAAGGAATTCGGCCCGAGTTCGGTCCGAGTTCATCCCGAGTTCGGTTAGTGCCCAAATTTGATGGTGTTTTTCGTATCAGTCCAAGGGAATGTTCACTTTTGATTTTGAACTTGGTCATCCTATAGTTACGGATGCAACGACTATTTGTCGAGATTCTCTCAAAGAATTCTACCCAAATTCGTCCTTCTCTCTTTGGAAAACCTATAAATAGAGAAGAATTTTTCTTATTTCAACACACCTCTCTCTTCTCTTCTCTCTAATCTTTATACATTCCTCCAAAGTATTCTCAAGGTATTCATTTTCAAATCCCAAGCCTGTTACAATCCTCTAGTCGGTTTGCCAGTACGGTACAGTCTAGAAATTTTAGAGTGATTGTAATCAGAGGCTTGATTGAAGAAAGACACTTCACAATTGAAGTTGGTCGAGTACTTCGGATCAAAGCTCGCGTTGTAGAAGTTGCAAGAGCTTCGGTAGAAAACTTGCAGTATTTTTCTATAGTGATTTCAACTGGAATCTAGAGTTCTTCCGATTGGACTAGTCCTCACAAGAGGGAAACTAGTATACATCCTTGTGTTTGCGTTTGCTCTTTTCTCTCTACTTTTTATTTACATATCTGTGATATATATTTTGTGATCTTGCTGCTAACAATTTTTAAGAGCTAAATTTTTGATGCCTACTCTATTCACCCCCTCTAGAGTATAGCGCTTTACATTTCGTACCTACAGTTGTCTTTCTGGAATCTTATCTGTCGAGCAGGTTTACAAGACAGTTTGGGTATTTTCAGTTTTAGCTGGAGAACCCAAGCCTATGCCTTGGTTTTGTTGGAGGTGCGTTAGATGGCGTTCATTCGTGGAGCCATTATTCTGCTGTTGGCATCGGAGCCAAGTTTGTACTGCCGGCCATCGAGGATGATCTGTCGATCACTTATACAACGACCGCCATCTATTATCAAGCTAATTCATCTCCGGTTAATTATGACAGGAAAATGAGCTTTATCGTGGGTACACGATTGATGCCTTCGTCTTCTTCATCTCAGCGGTCCACCGAGCTGGACGATGTCAGGGCATCATCGTCAGGGAAAAAAGTCGCTCCTGGAAGTTCTCTAGCTAATAGGTGTAGGATCATTGAGCACCTCTAGAGGAGGGAGGTGGTGAATAAAGTGTGTGCGTGTACAACGGAAAATATCACCAATTAAAAAAAATTATGCAGAACTATATACTATGAGAGGTAAATGACAGTAAAATTTGCAGTAAAGTAAGAGTCAAGAAGATCAAACTCAGTGACAAAGCGATACATACTAGTTTTCCTCTGAGAGGACTAGTCAAGTCTCGAGTACTATTGCTCAATGTTAATCCACTATGGCACAAGCTAATTGAGAGCTTGTATTTTTTTACAATATCGTGCTTGGTGACGAGCGTACAACCGACTCCAGAGGACGATTTTGAAAAGTAGAACATCTTTTGAATGCTGCCTTGGATACAACTCTTCAACACCAAAACTCTAGATTGAACAAAACTGTATTGGCTTTGGCTAAGAGTGGTATAGGCTTGATTTAAAAGCTTTTGCTCATAGAAAATACTTAAAGAGATAGAGAAGAGAGAGTGAATGAATGATTTGGAAATGAGAAAGTTCTTCTCTTTTTATAGTATTTTTGTAGACCGAATTCGGGCAGAGTTCAGGCTGAATTTGGATGCAGAAATCTCGCATCGAACATTGGATACAGATTTGGAGGAATTTTAAAACAAATATGCAATTGACCTTGATCGAACTCGGGCCGAGTTCTGCTCGTGTTCTACCTAGGTTACCTCAGAACATTTGGGCCAAAATCTGCTGGGTTTTGGGCTTTTTGAAAGTATGGACTTTTGGGTATGTATATGTGGATAGGTAGGCTTAATTTGTTTGTGGACTGAGAAAAGCCTAAGCTAGTACCAATCTTGATCAACCTTTACATATTTTTCTTAGACTCAATAAAAGAGAGAATACAGAAGAAAATATAAAAAAAACTTGATCTTGATTCCATAGCTTTGGGCTCTTGAAGATGATACAATGTTTGTACCTTGAAGGAGTAAGACCTAGATGGAGTAAGACGTAGATGCAGACGTTCTTCTTATTTGAAACCTGTAAACCGTTAGCAGTATGTATATTTTGTATATCGACCAAAGTTGATGTTGATTATCAAAATCAGGTGTGATCATTAACCAATGGGCTAACAATCTCCCCTATTTTGATAATTGACAAACTTTAAGTCTATACCAAAATATAATAAAATAATATATAACTTTAAAATTTATACCTGACTTGTTCTAAATTGAGAAAATTTTGGTATATTACTCAAAATACGGCTCCACCGCAATTTATGAATCTGCAACAACAAAGAAAAAGCAAAATAATACAAAAAAATGATAGGAATCTAACAAGTCAACATCTCAAGTGAATGACATCAACAATAGCCGTAACAAAACCTGAATAATAGATGAAACTAACTAATATAGCAAAATGCAACTGAGAATGAAAAACAACTACAACTGAAAATGAAGAACAACTACAGCTGAAACTGAATAAGTCCAAAGTGCATAATCAGTACTACAAATAACATAGTCAAAAAGATATAAAGTGTCACTACAAGATCATCATCTACCAAAACATGTCCACAAAATACTAGTCATAAAGACTAAATCACATATCAGCATAATCACCCGGGGCATCAGCAAGAGGCTGTGGACCAACGTAGGCTGTCGTCGGATCGAAGAAGCCGAACGTCGGATGATCCTCGAGTCTCGGTCCGTCGAAACCAGGATGACGAAGGATAGGAGCTAGAGCAGTGGGATGATGTGCCAACGTCCACTAGATGTCAGCTACGACATTTCTCAAAACCTGGGCCTGAGAAATATGGCAGAACTCCCCATCGACAAAGCGAGTCATATAGGTCTGATGCTTCTGTCCCTGAAGAGTGACAAAAGCATCAAACCTTTGGTAGAACTCGTCGAAGGTATGGCCTGAAGCTGCAAGGGCTGAAGCATCTACAGGGGTTGCGGCTGGATCTGGTAGAGGTAGAGGTGGAGCACCACCAGAAGGAGGTGAAGGGTGAAGAAACTTCCTAGACGGAAATAGCTCAGAAGACGTTCCAGAGACAGGACACAAATCTATAACGATGTCAAATTTTTGAAAGATTACTGCTAAATGCATAGGGTTAAGGAGGTTTCCACCTGCTCGCCGACAGCTGACTAGGGAGGCTATCATAGTCTTGAAAAAATATAAACCCAAAATATAAATGATACATAGAAGATAGCTCTAAGAGCGTGATCTCATTAGTGGATCCCGTCTTAGGAAGCAAAGAGGAATAGATGATACGATGGAGTTCATAGAAATGTTAGTTAAGGTGACGTGCATTCAACCTAGTCCGGGGAAACAAACTCGGATGACACAACGCTACCTTGAAAGAGTCAAAAGTCATGTCACCATGAAATTGAACTTTGTTAATGTCGACTAGAGCGTCACCATTGTAAGGCATAAAAAATATTTGCTCAGGACTTCAGAACTAAATTCAAATTCCTTGCTGCAGACACAAGAATGAATATTGCCATCTGCTTCTTACATGTCGCAGTAAAACATACGAACAACGTTGTCATATATAGAGTGGAAAGTCTCTAAAAATTCTATGAGTCCTAGGTTTTCAAAAGTGGTGGCATACTCCGAAAGGACAGTAAAATTTATGGTCTTCCCCGAGCAAATTTTCTAATATCTAAAGTGGGTAAACTAAGAGATAGATCTCTCGGAAGAGAAAAATAGGGACGAGTCAAAGTCCTCTTCGTCGTCGGGACGAGCGGGACTGAACATATTGACTGGTTCATACTCCAAAGTGGAGGATGAAGCCGTGTCTCTAGTTTTCTTCCACTTGGGAATTCTAGAAGCCATTGAAAAATTGAAAAAGAAACGATAGAGATATACCTCAATGGCGATCAAAAAGTGGAAGAGAACGTCTTCAAGCGCCTTAGATCCAAAAATTTTAGGATTTGGAGACTTGTGGAGTAGGAATCCAAAAGCTAGGGTTAGGGTTTTTGTAGTTCGGGGCGGTTGTCTTTTTAGAGATGATGAATAGTGAACAGAGAAGGGGGCGCTGGTTTACTGTAGTTATAAAAAAAATGTCCCTACAGAGTTCGGCCCGAACTCGGTCAGAACTCGGTCCGAGTTCGGCCACTCAAATTTTAGGCCATTTAATGTGTAATGAATGATAAAAATAACTCAATAACTTTAACTCTTTGATTTAATTAATATTCATCACTTTTGGTTAGCTGTAGGGGCCGGATCTCAGCTAGGGGTAATTCGAAGACTAGTGTACCGTGTCGATTCAGGCTATTTACGCCTGTATGACAGAAGGACCCTTTCGACTTGTACCCAAAATAATTTTAATTAATAAATCGCTAAATATCAAGTTTTAAGTATTTATATTAATCATAACGCACTATGACTCTAAAAATTCAAGTATGCCTAACTTTCGACGCAGATAATTAAAATGATCTTCATCTATTAGTTTTATGAAAATGTCTGCTAATTGATGATCTGTGTCAATAAATTCTAAGCAGATATCTCCATATTGTTGGTGATCACGTAAAAAGTGATGACGTATTTAAATGTGTTTAGTGCGTGAATTACATACCGGGTTCTTAGTCAAGTTAATGGTGATAGTGTTGTCACAATAAATGGAAATCTTTGTGTAGTGCAGGTTATAGTTATCTAGGGTTTACTTTATCCATAAAATCTGAGCATAGCAATATCCTGCGACGATGTAATCAGCCTTAGTTGTTGATAACGCTATAGAGTTTTTCTTTTTGCTAAACTAAGAGACTAAGACTTTTCCTAGGAAATGACACGTACTACTTATACTTTTACGGTCTACTTTGCATCCAGCAAAATCAGCAAATGAGTAACCGATTAGGTCAAAAGATATGGTCTTGGGATATGATAAGCCGAATGTAGAAGTTCCTTTAAGGTATCATAAGATACGCTTAACGGCGCATATGTATGATTCCGTAGGATTAGCTTGATATCGTGCATAGATGCAAACGCTAAATATTATATCAGGGCGACTAGCAGTTAAGTAAAGTAAACTATTAATCATACCTTGATACTTATGCTGGTCAACTAGTTTGCCACTTTCATCAGTATCAAGTCTTGTTGATGTTGCCATTGGTGTGCCGATAGGTTTTATGTTGTTGAAGTCATACTACTTTAGTAAATCCTTTATGTACTTGGCTTGATTGATGAAGGTTTCCTGTAAGTGTTGCTTGATCTGAAGTCCTAGGAAATAGTTGAGCTATCCCATCATACTCATTTGAAACTCAGTCTACATACACTTAGCAAAATCTTGACAAAGTTTCTCGTTAGTAGAAGCAAAAATAATGTTATCTACGTAAATTTGCACAATAAAAATACTGACAACTGAAGATTTGATGAACAGCGTTGTATCAACTCTTCCTTTTGAAAAAAACCTTTTCAAGTAGAAAAGCACTTAGTCATTCATACCAAGCACGCGGTGCTTGTTTGAGATCGCTTTTCTAAGCTTGAAAATTATGATCAGGTTTTTGAAAATCTTTAAAACCAGGGGGCTGTTTCACAAAAACTTCTTCTTTCAAAAATTCGTTCAAAAATACACTTTTCATGTCCATTTGAAAGTTTAAAATTGTGAAAACATGCAAATACATAAAACATGCGAATAGACTCTAGTCTAGTAACATGAGCATATGTCTCGTCATAATCAATCCCTTCTTCTTGATTATAACCTTATGCCACTAGACATGCTTTGTTGCGTAGAACGTGTCCATCCTCACTTAGTTTATTTCGGAACACCCATTTGGTACAATTACTAATTGACCAATAGGTTTAGGAACAAGTTTTCAAACTTGGTTTCTTTCAAATTGATTAAGTTTCTCTTGTATGGCATCAATCCAAAACTTACCAGAAAAAGCATCTACTACTGCCTTAGGTTCTACTTAAGAAATAAAAGCTATATTTGCTGCTATATCTCTAGTAGAAGAACGTATACCTACTCTTTTAGATAAATCACCTATTACAAGTGTCTCTGGATGGTCTGGCGTGACTTCATCTTCTTAGGTAGACTTTCCAGATAACCCTCGTTGGTAGCAGTATCTTCGGGTGTTTTGGATTTATTTGTACATCCTCATCATCACTGTCGCTAGATGTCTGACTATTGAGCTCATCAAAAGTAATGTTAATGGATTCTTCAACAATTATATATCTTTTATTGAAAATCATATATCCTCTACTCTTCGGAGCATACCCGAGAATATCCCTTCGTCTCCCTTCGAGTCGAATATACCCAATTTATCCTTGGTGTTCAGGATAAACAACGACAACCAAAAAATCTTAAAATAAGAAATGTTTGGAATTCTTCCAAACCACAATTCATAAGGGATTTTCTTCGTGGTAGGTTGACTTAACACCCATTTAAAATATGACAGGCTATACTAACAGCTTCTGCCCAAAAATATTTAGGAAGATTATGCTGATTCAGCATGACTCTAACCATATCGCTTAGAGTACGATTCTTCCGCTCCACTATACCATTCTGTTGAGGAGTTCTAAGATAAGAAAACTCATAGTTACCCATCTTTCACAATGATCGGGCAGAATATTAATGGGGATCACCTAGTTCGAAATTCCGGTGTAATACTGACTCCAATGATCCACCATCGAAGTTAGGCCACAGGATTTACTATAAGGGTTCCACGAGGCTGTAGAAAAAGGCCGAACTGCGAAGCTTCACTTCCACCGACAAGGGTGGCCGCTCTCGATCCCCGAGCGAGAAATCCTTATCTTCTACTAAGAACTGTTCTGAACACCTATCCAAGCCAAGCTCTTTGCCGACTCTATCCCCTATTCGTTAATGCTTTTGTTCTTCAATCGCTACGTGCCTATTCTTTCTCCCCAACGGGTAACAACCGTAAGCCCTTCAGTTCCTTCGCTCCCTTCTATCCTACGGGAGTCCTTGTTCAGATGGAATGTGCTTTCAAGCCGAGGCGTGGAGCCTGCTACGCTCAGTCCAGGTATTTGACTGTGGAGGATCGGAAGGAAGAGTTCGACATGGCAGATCTGCCATAGGAGTTCATGGTTGTAGCTATAGTATCCTTTAAGAAAATAGATCAGTGGTGAGGGAATAATCATGCCTTTATTCCTATCGTCATAGAAGCAGAAGGATTATCGACACAAAAAGGGTCAAAGCTTCTGCTGTAGTATCCACTATCATCACAAAACTTTTTAAAATCAGCATTTACGAATTTTCCACCATGATCACTCCGAATTCGAATAATCATGAAGCATTTTTTGTTTTGTACCTTATTACAAAATACTTGAAATTCAAAAATGGCATTACTTTTGTTTGATAAACCAAGTATATCGAAAGAAATCATCAACTATAACAAAAGCGTAGAGTTTACTGCCAAGACTAGCGACTCTACTAGGACGAAATAAATCCATATGAACTAACTGCAAAGGTCTCGAAGTACTTACAGCGTTGATGGATTTAAAAGATGACCTAGTTGTTTTGTTCTTTTTACGGTCTGAACATACCATATCTCTCTTGAAGGTAATTTTTGGGAGTCCTTTTACCAACTTTTTAGTGTATAGCCTTGAGATAGTGTCCATACTTGCATGTCCTAGTCTCATCTGCCAAAGCCAGCTTTCATCCTGATTGGCTACTAAGCATTTACTTACATTGTTAATACATTCTAGAAATAAAACATATTTATTATCTTCCCTAATCCCTTTATATACGAGACTTCCAGTAGATATTTTATATATAGAGCATTTGTCTTTCACAAAATTGATGCCATAACCATTATCAACAAATGACTTATGCTCAATATGTTATGTTTCAATTTTGTGACTAGACAAACGTCTTTTATTTCTAGACAGAAAGACATACCAACAGTGCCATTACCAATAATATCACCTCTCAGATTATTGCCAGAGGAATTATATCCTTCTTTTTTCATCGATAGCGTAGCAAATAAAGATACATCACTAGTTGTTTGCAAAAACAAAAGCCTTCCAAGAAAAAAAGATTACAAACTAAGAAAGAAAGTACAATAGTATAATTTGATTATGGAGAACTACAACCGTAGGAATCTGATCAGAAGACGATCACTTTATTCCTTGGACTATACGATGTGAACGTGCTACAGCAACTTTGTCAGAAGATTATGATCATTAGTGACGATGAAGGTACTGAACTCTATTTATAGAGTTTTGGGATAACTGTTAAGTAGTTATCCTGATTGGCGCATGGCGCTGGTTGGCACACCATCACCCATATGCACAAGCGGTTGTCTTAACTGCATGTGATGCATGGCATTCGATGAGAGAGATGCGCTTCGTCAAAGGCAGTGTCGTATACGTGTTCCTCGAAATTAATGGCATGTGCACCACATCATCTTTAACTATTTTTGGATGATAGTTGATCAATTAGCGTATGTTGATGAATGGCGCAGCGCCATCCATGAAGAAGCACCAAGTATTTCATAACTAGAAAGAGTTAATTATTTTGTGATAACTCTACATGGCGCATAGTTAACGACAAACTTCATAATGACGACTCTGACAATTCTTCTCGAGCGTTGTGCGCTCATGATTCAAAGAGATATTCTTCGACTGACATGCTATCAGTCATGATAACAGCCGTTTGGCTTCTCAAGGAAGATCGACACGTGGCTGCAAGCGTCATGTGATGCTCGGCACCATCTGATATGGTGTGCCATCTGATCTCAAGCACCATTTTATATATATATTCTGGCACTATCTGTGAATAGTGCATTACAATGTTTGATATATTTGAAGCTTCTATAAGACCTCCTTCAAAGTTTTCAATTTTCAAAAATTTTAAAATTTAAAATACTTTGAATAAGAAGCGGCCTTACGCGCTTGGCGTACCACAGAATCCTAACCGACCCACATTTCATGCGTGATTTGCCCGACCATTACGCTTAACTTTTGGGCTATAAGTAGCTCAAAGATGGGAGAAAGAAAGTTTTTTCAAAAACTTTTCTGCTCGAACTCTTCGGTCTTCTTCTTTCTCTTAACTCTCGAAGCTTTTCACCCGTTCCAATAGCGCCCAAGAGATCCGCCACCGAAAAGGAGAAGAAGACGGCCGGAGCTACGTCACGTGTGTTACCGTTGCTGCAGCATGTGACACCATCGACGAGAGGCAAGGAAACCAACCCCACCCTTGAAGGTGGGAAAACTGGTCGGGGATGACGAACAGTACGCTCGCACCATTCGCGCATGATCCAATCATAGCCAACGTCGACTGGCTCTTTCAGAGTATTGGTCGACGCTTGCGCTATATTCAAAACGCACCACCTCTTTCAGAGTGTTGGCCTAAATCATAAATTGTGCATTCACAGCGCACCATGCGCCATGTATCATGATGCGCATATTTCCATATTGCTCAATCGAGATCAGACATGATGCATGCACAAATCATTAACTGTTCTATGACATGCACAAATTGTGAACTGAACTGAGAACTGTCATAATTGTATGTGCCATCTAAGGACTATCATTGTGTACTATGCACCATTCATGATTGGCGTAGAGTTAATAATCACATAAAAATTCTTAATTGACTTTATAAAAATAATCTTTCATGATTCTAACTCTTTGTTTTCTTTTATAGTTGATTTGAGGGAAAACCCCTATGCTGAAGTATTGGCCTCTGCCTTTCGGGTGTCAGAATACCAAGAGGATCTTTCTCATGTCAATTTCTCACAGTATGACGGGCCAACCTCTAGGCGAATGCTTTTGGAAAACCAAGAAGACATGACTCTACTGTGCCTGATGAACGATACCCCTTTTCTGACTGCGGATGAGACTCCTCACAAAAAGCCAGCCTTTTTTTTGGAGAAGCCATAGATGCAGACTCTTAGCCAAAGTCAAAGAAAGAGTTTCGAGCTTTCTTAAGGGGGAACACATTGGTGTATCACCCTGAAATGACAAGGAATCTGTCCCTATCTCGGTATGCTCATGCTAGCTACCCGATGAAGATGTCATGGGACCTGACTTCCTTCTAACAAGCTAGGGTTGGAAGGATATGTCATAAGTTTGGGGACTGCATGAGTGACATATTCCTCTGTGCTTCTGAGAAGTATAGTACGCACTTGGGAGGTCTAAAGCCGAGTTGTGTACCAGCTGACGATTCATACCCGTAAGATTACCCATCTTCACAAACACATCTGTTGCGTCTAAAGGAGAATACCCTCGCTCAACTATGAGGCTGGCGAGTTTGTTGCAGGCGGAGATTATACGTTAGAACAGACTCTCTGCGTGGGCTCTGAACAATTTTCGTAAAAAGCTAACTGAACTGGAGCTTTACAAAGCCGTTTTAATTGATGGAACTGGGGATTTCTAGGACACCTAGTTTGGTATGCATATTGATTGATGGAAGTTTAATAAATCGAAGACGTGTTCTACCCTTCATAGCAAAACTAGGGTTCACGAACTATACCTACGACGGGAAGAAAAATACATTTTTCAGCAACCTCGAGTAGTCACGACACCAAGATCTTCTACAAGTATTGCTTCCTCGGATTGGAGGTCGTGTGGGCGAAGATCAGCCAACCTTTTCTTCTCCTTGGCAGCCCTCATTTTCTCTCCTTACGTGAATAACGAATTTAGAGAAAGCTTTTTTTTATAAGATCATGACGACCAGAGAATAGAGGATATATATAAGTCTACGACAGAAACCATGAGGAAAAATTAGGGTTAGGTCTCCTAACAGATCTGGGTATCCCGTGTTCAGCCCGAACACACAACCCAGACCCATTAACAATAGCTCAGTCCACTAAAGAGCTATTGTTGCACTATCTTCCTAATCCAAAATTATGATTGTGGGCTCCTTTTATTATATGCTCATTTGGACCCTCATGTTAAGATATCAAATGTCCGTCGATCAAATTAAGTTACTGACAACTATATTGATCAATATCTTTTATCCTTAAGTAGTACCACTCAACTTTATTTGTCATGTCGGATATAATCCACCTGCAGGGTTTAGATGACAATCCTTATGAGCTTCTTAAGAAGACATCATCAACCCGACGTATTGGGACATAGATTCCTTTTGTAATCAACAGTCCATCATACATACAATGTTATTACCCAATTCAAAGAGTTTGTTGACCCATAATGAATCTCACTCTTTTATGAGTCAAAGTAATGCATACTGCAAAAACATGCCTGTTATTATATCCGAATTAAGAGCACAAGCATCGATAATAACAGAGATATTTGTTCTCTTATATAGTCAGTACAAAGAGAATAACCTCAAGTGGTCATGTTCAATACACACAAAGTGTACTAGTGTAAACCTATAGTCAAGATAGACTAATACTAGATTACAATATAACCTTTCCAATGGATTGTCCAAGTCTATCTAGGTTGTGAACTATTTATATATTTTATAGGGAACTGATAATATGATCTTCTGTGTGACACCACACACCATATTATCTACAATATAGAATATCAGACACTTGTATTAACATTTACAATAGATACAATATGCAAACATTTGCCCATATGATTCTCATTCAAAATTTAAGGAAATAAATTTAATACAAACGTGATACTTTTAGTATATAACCCTAACATTGACTACTTCTTGCGGGATCCAGAATAATCCCAACCTATTTTTGGCCTTGACGGAGAGGTACAATAGCATGACTGGCACCTTCGCTACTCCTCACAAGGAAATAGGCTTTGCTCTGCATGAGATGCAGTTTCTCTCGTATTTACCAATGGAAGAGAACCCCTATGAAGAGTATGTGCCTACAGAAGATGAATGAGAAGCTTTGGCCAAAGAGAATTCTTAAATGGTGGCAGTCTTTGATGAATTACTGTGTTATTTCATGATCTGCACTCATCTGTACAACACTAAGCCTCCCGGGACGTGCTATATGTCTAAATGGTTGTTATACCTTTTTTTGGGTCATGCCCAGGAGAACAAGTTATAGGAGCAACAGAAATGCGATCCTCGCCCTTTTGAGCTACTCGATGCTCAAACTATTTTCAAGTTGATGAAGGAATCCGGCCGCGTCGACACTAAGTTGGTCAAAGACTGGCGTGGTTATGTTGTTGATACTCCTCTTGAAAGCTATAAAGATTGGGTGGTATAATCTTGTCCCCAGAGGCTACTCTAGCAGGCTTTCTTTCTTTGTGGCTGTGAAGGTTTGTAGTTCCGAAAGCCAGTGACCGGATCCATCGAGGCGTACTAATCACCGCCGTGTGTTTAGTATTTGGGTATAAGATAGATATACTGTCTACCATGATGAGTCAGCTAAATGCAGGAATCCGAGAATTCACAGACACCATGATAGAAAAACCTAACTCTCAGAAGGATTTCCCTCGCACCGAGATGCCGTATACATATTTGTTTGGCTGGTTGTTACTACACCATCCTTCATTGATGGATCCCGCTCTTGGCATTGGAGGAGCACTGGCAGCGGACTTCATTGGTAGATTTGTAAAGGTTAAATGGAAGGTGGAGTCCTTGCTAGATTGTAGAAAAGCATTAAATATAGGCGCAGACTGGAAGTTGTTCTTCATTATTCCCCCACCTGGGTATGAGGACTTCCCAGCTCCCCTCGTGGACTTAGAACCTGCCAATTCCCGTCCATCTTCCGATGCCTTTTTATGGTTGAAAATGATTAGGCCTTCTCATCTGGTGTACCGGTTTGAGAATGACTATTACTTGGAGTCGTACTTGCCAAGACTCTTTGCTCGTCAGTTTGGCTACGACAAGCTGCACGTCAGGAATGCGATGACTTGTCTTATAGTCTTCGGGCATTTGATTGATGGCGCTCGGGGATGGGGATATTTTAGTGCAAGAGGCACGAAGGTTGTATTTACCATGCCCTCCGCCACTTTTGAGGATGGTCCGCATATGCTAAGTTCATACGCGCGTTTATATACTTCAGCCAACACCTTCTTTGAAGGCTATTCAATGGCAAATTGCTTCGTCGGGGTGAAGAAAGCACTTGATGGGAATAAGGCCACCATTAATTTTACTGAGACTGAAGAGAATATTCTTGTCGATGATCCTCTGGAAACTATGCATGTGGGTTTCCATGATGAAGTTCAGGACCCACTGTGCATCCTTGTCAAGAAGCGAAAAGAGAAGTTTCTCGCAAAGAGAGCGAGCAAAAAACAAAAGACCGGGGCCTCCTCTACTCAGTCAATTCATGATGATCCTCTTTCATCTGATGTAGGGAAGAAGAAAGCAAAGTAGACAACCACTATCGAAAAGCCTGTAGCTAGGACCAGGCTTCAGACACGACAAATATAAGATAGGCTCTCGCCTGGAGCAACTACTTCTTTCAGAGGATCAACTCCATCCCCTTTCAGAGAGAGAGTGCGGGTGCCAGGGAGAAAACAAGCAGGGAACGGCTTGTTCCTAAAGAAGCACAACCTCAACCGCTTGCTTCTATTGAGGTGACTACAACTTCTCCACAATCGTCGTTCAAGCGTTCGGCAAGGAGAAAATTGTTAGCCATCAGAACTGGTAGAGGGAAGTCTGCAATCTCTCCAACACCGTCTTCGCCAGAATAACCTCCTCAGGATTCGATTCTGCCACCACAAGAGGATCTTTTGCCACTATCGGGGGATGTGCCCTCTCAGACATGTGATATTTTTGATTTCGTAATTGTATCAAAAATAGTAGACATTGATCCGATAGCAGTTTGTATTGATATACCTTCATCTCCAAATCTTCCACCGGCTAGTGCACCAACTCCAACTGCTTCGGTGGATGTTCCCTCCGTAACTATTGCGGAGCCAACAACTATCAAGATAAAGAGGACATCTGTTGTACTCGTTTCATCTGGTTTGATGACTTCCCCGGCTCCGAGAACCACTACCCTCCAAGGAGTAATACTTCCGCTTGGGATAATCTCAGTTCAGGGTGGAAAAGAAGTAGCTTCAGAAATTTTGGCTCCTTCTGTACTCTAAACTCCTATAGCCCCTAGCCTAAACGATATATCATCTTAAGAGAATGAGGAGATGATAGAGGCGCTATTGGAGTGTGATTTTGATAGTAGTGACCCAATTGAGGAGGATCCTATTGATGCTGCCTCAGAACCTGACCAAACCGAAAGCCATGATCTGGTAATGACCTAAGAGGGTCAAAGATTAGTGGCCAAGGATGGCCAGATTGCTGTTGAGGGTGAAGAGCACCACGTTGATGATAATCAGAGACTCGATGAACTGCAAGGCGATGAGAACTCTGATGTTGATATTGATGGTGACGGAAGCCCAGATGATGATTGTTAGGGTAATATACTAAAAGCATCACTTTTGTAGTAACCTTATTTCCTTAAATTTTGAATGAGAATCATATGGGCAAATGTTTACATATTGTATTTATTGCAAGTGTTAATACAAATGTCTGATATTCTATATTATAGATAATATGGTGTATAGTGTCACACAGAAGATCATATTATCAGTTCCCTATGGAGTATATAAATAGTTCACAACCTAGACGGACTTGGACAATCTATTGGAAAGGTTGTAGTGTAATCTGGTATTAGTCTATCTTGACTATAGGTTTACACTAGTACACTTTGTGTGTATTGAACAGGACCACTTGAGGTTGTTCTCTTTGTACGGACTACATAAGAGAACAAACACCTCTGTTATTATGGATGCTTGTGCTCTTAATCAGGATATAATAACGGACATGTATATGCAGTGTGTATTACTTTGACTCAAAAAAGAGTGAGATTCATTATGGATCAACAACCTCTATGAATTGGGTAATAACATTGTATCTATGATGGATTGTTGATTATAAATGGAATCCATGTCCCGATACATCGGGTTGATGATGTCCCCTTAAGGAGCTCATAAGGATTGTCATGTAAACCCTGCAGGTGGATTATATCCGACATGATAAATAAACTTGAGTGGTACTACTTAAGGATAAAAGATGTCGAATCAATATAGTTGTCAGTAACTTAATTTGATCGACGGACATACGATATCTTAACATTGGAAGCCGAACGAGCATATAATAAAAGGAGCCCACAAACATAATTTAGGATTAGGGAGGTAGTGCAACAATAGCTCATTAGTAGATCGAGCTATTGTTAATGGGCCTGGATTGTGTGTTCGGGCTGAACACGGGATATCCAGATCCGTTTGGAGGCCTAACCCTAATTTCTCCTCATGGTCCCTGTCGTAGCCTATATATATCCTCTATTCTCTGGTAGCCAGATTACTGATCAGAAATCTGAAACTTTCTCTAAATTCATGATTCACATAAGGAGAGAAAGAGAGGGCTGCCAAGGAGAAAAAAGGTTGGAAGATCGTCGCCCATTCGACTTCCAACTCGAGGAAGGAATACGTACAGAAGATCTTGGGGTCGTCCGCTCGAGATTGCCAGGAATTACTTGTCTCTTTTTCGCTGCAGGTATAATTCTTGAACCCTAGTTTCCGCCTATGAAGGGTTAGAACATGTATTAGATCTGTTTAACTTTCTATCGATCAATACGCACACCAAAGGAAGGGTCCTGGGAATCCCCAGTTCCATCAATTGGTATCAGAGCCACTTTGGATCTACGTATTGATTGATACGTCCGTGTTGTCCAATAAAACCTGCGCTGTGTAATAGTCGGTAGATGTAGATCTATTCTAACTCGATTTTGCAGGCATCTTAGATCCAAATATTATGGTCCAATGCATGTTTTTGATTGTGTTGTTTAAACCACGAACATGTCATGGATGTTGTTGTTGCTGTGGATGTAATTAAAATTACGGGGGTTGATCGTACTTATTATTTTAATTTTTCAATCTAAATTATGTGTAAACTCCTTCGGGAGGTATACGATTGATGTAATTTTAATTATTTTTTATCAATCGTGATGGCGGTGGTGGCTGTTTCTGACGCCAGACGAGATGCTGGTTTTAGGCAGTCCACTGGCATATAGATGATTTTCGATGAAGGAATCGACAGCCAAAACCTATAAAAAAAACCCTCATTGGCCGTGACCTGACCAGGCAGGTCGAACCCCGAATAGATCTGCGCAGCGGCAGAGTTTAGATTCGGATAGTTGAGGACGGAGCAGCAAAGATGACCATAATAGTTGGATATTTTCTCTTATTTTTGTCATTTTGCTTTTTCTGATTATGCATGTTTATTATTGTATGGTTGTTTTTTTGAAAAACCAAGCCTACATTAATAATGGACAACATGGACATAATATCAACTAGTAGAAAAACTCTCATTGTTAAATAACTAAGTGGGAGAGGATATTTATTTAGTATAAATCCTATGGTCTCCATTACTTGTTTGTAGGTGATGTAATTATACTTGCATGTTGGCTTTAGTATTTTCCTCCATATCGGATGAGTATAATTATGGATCACCAGTACAAACTTTCTTAGGGATAATTGTAGAAAGTTACCTGGTATGTGTTCACTTCTCCATCTGAAGGAACTCGTTACAAGATAATGGACTTAGTATTAAATAATGGTATACACTTAGATACAAATAATGGTATCCTCCCCATCGGAGTTACGGCTAATATTTGTATGACCAGATCAAGACCAGCATATTAATTATATTTGTCATAAAGTTATGTTGACATGATAGTAAAATTAATAAGAAAAATCTACTTGAACAAAGTTGAATTTGTATACGTCCACACTATCGTGGCATGCTAAATTTATGGTGTTCAAGGTGTTGGTGAATTTCTTATTATTGTTTTTAGGGAATCAATATTTAGTTAATTTAAAAAGTTTTTTTGCCTACATAATTTTATTTATGTGATTCTCAGGATTTTAAAAAAAATGGGTTCTTTCAGACCACTTATGGTGATTCTTAAAGAAAACAAACTTACTGGACCTAATTATATTGACTGGAAACGTAATTTGGACATTGTTCTGACTGTTGAGGAGTACAAATATGTACTTATTGATGAATGACCACCTAAGCCTCATGCTAACTCTGATGAAGAGGTCAAAGAGGCTTATAAAAAGTGGAAAAAGGCAGATGAGATGGCACGGTGTTACATTCTGACATCTATGTCAAATGTACTGCAACATCAGCATCAGGCCATGGCCACTGCTTATGACATGATGTATAACCTCAAGGAACTCTTCGAACATCAGAGTAGAGCAGCTAGGCAGTTTACTATGAAATGTTTGATGAATACAAAAATGGCTGAGGGTATACCAGTAAGGAATCATGTTCTCAAGATGATGGGTCATCTGAATGAGATGGAGATCCTTGGAGCTAAAATCGATGGGGAATTCCAGGTCGATATCATTCTCGGGACTCTTCCTAAAAGTTATGACAATTTTTGCCTTAATTACAATATGAACAAAAGGTTGTATAGTTTGGCAGAACTTACAAAAGAGCTACAGGATGCTGAATCTCTCTTTAGACAGAGTGGTCTTGTTTTTGTTTCTGAAAAGGCTTCTACTTCTAAGCCAAAATACGGTAAGAAGAAGAATAACTTTCAGAAACAGGCAAACTCACCAAAGAAGGGCATGGGACCTCAAGGCGCGGTAAAAAAGCCGAAAGACAAATGTTTCAAGTGCAAAGGGTCAGGACATTAGAAGACTGATTGTCCACTTCTCAAACAAGAGAACAAAAAAGGTATATCTCATTTACTAGTAGTTGAAACATGTTTAGCGGTGTTATCTACCGGCACCTGGTGTGTAGATACAGGAGCCACTAATCATGTCTGCAATACATTACAGAGGTTCCAGGAAACCAGATGGCTCAGTGATGGAGAGATATACTTGTTGATGGGTGATGCTATAAAAGTATCGGTCGTTGCATTAGGAGATGTTACTTTATCTTTTGGTAGAAATAAGTCTTTGACATTGAAAGATTGTCTTTATGCACCTTCACTTAGAAGGAATTTAGTTTCTGTTTCTATGTTAGTTAAGGATGGATATTCAGTTTATTTTAATGACAATATTGTTATTAGAAAGAATAAACATTTTATCTGTTCTGGTGCATTGGTTGATAATTTGTATGTCATTAATCATATTTTGCCCACAATGCAACTTATGGAAATGAATAATATGTCATCTAACTTAAATAAGAGAAAAGAACCTTCTTGTATGAACCAAACATATATTTGGCACTTGCGATTGGGGCATATTAACCTAAGAAGGATTCAAAGACTAGTTGAAGATGGACCTTTGAGTTCAGTGGAAGTAGAGGCACTACCAGTCTGTGAATCCTGCTTGGAAGGTAAAATGACCAAAAGAGCTTTTCCGGCAAAGGGGTATAGGGCCAAAGATGTGTTGGAATTGGTTCATTATGATTTGTGTGGACCCATGACTATCCAAGCTAGAGGTGGCTTTGAATATTTTGTCACATTTATTGACGATTATTCAAGGTATGGATACATTTATTTGATGCGCCGTAAGTCTGGTGCTTTGAGAAATTCAAAGAGTACAAGGCTGAAACGGAGAAACGTTATAGAAAATGTATCAAGTCATTACGATAAGATCGTGGTAGTGAGTACCTCTTTGGAGAGTTTAGGGAATATTTATCAGAGGCTGGGATTGCATCCCAATTGACTGCACCTGGAACGCCCCAGCAGAATGGTGTAGCCGAAAGAAGGAATAGAACTCTTATGGAGATGGTTAGATGAATGATGAGTTATTCAGATTTACCAAATTCGTTTTAGGGATATACCTTAGAGACTACAGCTTATATTTTGAACTTGGTTCCTTCTAAGGCAGTACCTCTTACTCCCACAGAGCTATGGATTGGGCGTAAGCCTAGTCTGAAACATGTTTGCATTTGGGGTAGTCCAGCACATGTGCTGAATGGGAAAGCAGATAAGTTGGAATCTCGTACAGAAGTATGCTTGTTTGTAGGCTATCCAAGAGGAACAAAAGGAGGTTTATTTTATAGTCCTAAGGATCATAAGGTCATTGTTAGCACCAATGCCCGATTCTTAGAGGAAGACTATGTGATGAACCATAAACCCACAAGTAGAGTTGTTCTAGAAGAACTGAGACATGAGGCACCAAGTACTTCAGTACCAACAGTACAAGAGGATGAACCACAAATAACTGTACAACGTGTCACAAATGTTACACCACAACCGATAGTGCCTCGTCGTAGTGGGAGGGTTATGATACAACCTGATAGATATATGTTCTTGGGAGAGTCGTCAGACTTCATCCCTGAGGAATAAGATTATGATCCCTGTACCTACAATGAAGCACTCCAAGATAAAGATGCAGTCTTGGCAAAAAGCAATGATATCTGAAATAGAATTTATGGATTCTAATCAGGTCTGGGAGCTTGTAGAACCACCCGTTGGTGTAAAAGCCATTGGATGCAAGTGGGTCTATAAGAGAAAAAGAGGATCAGATGGTAAGGTTGAAACCTTTAAAGCTCGGCTTGTAGCAAAAGGTTTTACTCAAAGAGAGGGTATCGATTATGAGGAAACATTTTCTCCTGTAGCCATGCTTAAGTCTATCCGGATTCTTTTATCTATTGCAGCTCATCTCGATTATGAGATTTGGCAAATGGATGTCAAGATAGCTTTACTTAATGGAAGTCTTGAGGAAGACATTTATACGAAGCAACCAGACGGGTTCATTGAAAAGGGCCAGAAGCATCTTGTCTGTAAGCTCAAGAAGTCCATTTATGGACTTAAGCAAGCTTCCAGATCTTGGAACATATATTTTGATCAGGTGATAAAATCCTATGGATTTGATCAATGTCAGGATGAATCATGTGTATACAGAAAGTGTGATAGAAACGTGGTGGTGTTCCTAGTACTTTATGTGGATGACATCTTGCTCATTGGAAACAATGTGAAGGTTGTAGGCCTTAAAAATGAACAGTCACGCTGAGTTGATCAGAACAAGTTCAAAAGTCACGCTGAGTTGATCAGGACAATATTTAAAAGTCACGCTAGGAAACAGCTCATTATTTGTCAGAGTGTAATTATGACTGACAGCACGACAGTCGAAGAATGTCTTCTTATATGCCACGTATGCACAGAACTCGAGAGATCACAGCCGACTATTACGTGACTTTTGAAATCTTCTTCAGCAAGACTCAGCCTTCACCAAGTTGGCGTACCAAAAGAGCTTCTTGTTATTTAATGCAACTGACAAAAGCAATCACTATCAGAGATTTTGTGTCAGTCGAAGCACGTCGAATCAAGACAGCTGGCAGTCCTGCCTCAATCGAGCATGGATTATGTTCCTTCCTAAAGTTCGCGTATATTTTGAGCTTTCTGTCTCAAGTTTGCGTGGATTCTGAAGTTTCTTGCTCCACATCTGCGTGGATTGTGAAGCTTTCTGCCCCAAGTCTGCGTGGATTGTGAAGCTTTTTGCCCCAAGCCTGCGTGGATTCTGAATCTTCTTGCCCCAAGTTTGCATGGATTTTGAAGCTGTCTGTCCCGAGTCTGCGTGGATTTCGTCTTCAACAAGTCTGCATGGATTTCATCAAATTGGAGTACGTGGCAGCCATGCCACTGATCTCTCGCCTGTGTGTCCTGTAACTTGCACACGACTCATGCATGATTGCCATGTGTCCAACAGTTACAGGCCACGTCCAGTAACTGCTCACAACCTTGCGTATGTTAAATCCTGCGTGATTTTCAACTAGGCACAGGCTGTGAAGACAGTTATCCTTTCAGTTATTTTTTTGACTCTATAAATAGAGTTCTTTTTCTCATTCATTGTATAGATACATAGTAATCTAACTTACTGTCAAAATTTTGAGAGCTTTTCTTCTTCGCATAGTCCAAGGGATAAAGCGATCGTCTTCTAGATCGGATTCCTACAGTTATAATTTTCCCAGATACACAATAAATAAAGTGAATTTATTTATGGAAAACAAATTGGCGACTCTGCTGGGTAAAACCATCTCCTCTTCTGAGATGGCAACAACTCAATGCGACACTTCGTCAGTCGGCTCGACGAAGAAGGTGATGACGATCCAATTCGATCAACTCGCCTATGAAAAAATACAGCGGGCTAAGAGTGGCAAACCCACTTCAGCCTCCATCATCACTGCCAAGTCGAAGGGACACTCTGTTTATGTCCCTAAGAATCAGTTGGCAGCCAATGGTGAAGTCTCTGCCACAGTGTCTACTCCTAACACTGGCAAGAACTCTACTGCAAGCACGCACACTCTTGTGCGCTCGAAGATCACAGCAATCAAAAGTCACGCTGAAAGT
This sequence comes from Iris pallida, assembly GCA_029216955.1. Classification (NCBI taxonomy): domain Eukaryota; kingdom Viridiplantae; phylum Streptophyta; class Magnoliopsida; order Asparagales; family Iridaceae; genus Iris; species Iris pallida. Next base: position 7,195,920 of record JANAVB010009196.1, read on the forward strand.
ACTGGCTCTTTAGCCAAATCTGTTCCAACGTGCAATCTCACGTTCAAAAATCATGCTGACAGCACTGGCTCCTTAGCCAAATCTGTTCCAGCATGTATTTCCAAAATCAAAAATCACGCTGACAGTACTGGCACCTTAGCCAAATCTGTTCCAGCGTGTAATCTCAATCCCAAAAGTCACGCTGACAGCGCTGGCTCCTTAGCCAAATCTGTTCCAGCATGTAATTCTAAATCCAAAAGCCACGCTAAAAGTACTGGTTCTTTAACCAAATCTGTTTCAGCGTATATTTCATCTAAGAAGAATAGCTCTTTAGTTATCTCTTCTTCTGTGCCAAGTTCTACTAGAACTGGGGGTGGTCTTTCACACAAAGTCCCTTCGAAAAGAGATGACTCTTTAGTTGTTTCTTCTGTTCCTGTAGTTTTTACTTCAGGAACAGCTTTGACTGACAATTTTGTTAGTCAAAGAAAAGGAGATAGTCTTTTGACTACTCTTTCTTCTAGACATTCTATGTCTCAAAAATTGAATAAGTCTAAGAAGAAACATTCTTTAATGTCTTCTTCTACGACTTCTTCGAATTGGGCACAGAATTTGTCTAGAAAAGGTCTGTTACCAACTCCTAATCAAGGGGGTGGTTCAACTCTTCCTTCTCTGCAAATATCCAGATCAATGGAAGGAAAACTCCAAGTTTCAAAAACTAATGTGTTACCTCCAATTGATCTAAGAACAAAACTTAAACAAATCCGTTTGGGAAGCACTTCTGGTGTTAAGAAACCACATCAATCGAAAATGAAGATAAAAGATCCGGATGCAGAGTATGCTAGAAATTATGTGGCTCATATTAATCACCCCCTATATAATCAAGAGCCATCAAGACCCAAGAACCAGAAATATACTCCTAAAAATACACAAAGAGTGTTCTCTGATCTACCTCAATCTTCACAGATAGATCTACGGGAACACCTTCAACAGAAGAGAAGGAATAATTCTATGACAATGGATCATGCTGAATGTGACTTCCAGCCAAGAGTCATAATTCAATGCAGATGTTAATCAATGGTTCAGGACCATGTTGATCATGAATGTGATTTCCAGCCGAGAGTCACAATGCAATGCAGATGTCAAACAAAACGACAATTTATCTTCAATCGGATTCGGTGTGAACCTATGCCTGATGAAGATGGGCCTTTGTTTGCTTCTGTCAACATGACCTCTCGGGATACTGGGGGTAGAGCTGATAGTCCAGATGGAGTATATAGAGGCACAAGAGCAAGAGTCCTGGCCTCTAGTCAAAGAACTTTGATTTCTGAAGATGATTCTGAATTCCTTGGAGAATCTAACTTCCTACCTCTTCCTACTGGGGGTAGTTCTCCTATAATTGACTTTGATGCACAAAGCAATGATTCAGAACAAACAACATCCACCAGTTCATCAATAATCCCTCGTACAGTCACGACTTATATGGTTGATGGGAATACTGATGAACCTTCTTCTTCCTTGACTCCTCAAGATCAAAGGATTGCTTCTTTGGAACAGCAAATGAAGTCTATGGCTGATACTATGAAGTCGATGTATGAACTCATGGCAACTCAGATACAAAATTGACAGACTGTACCAGATGCCATACCAATTGACACTGTTATAAGTCCAGTACAAGTTCCTCCAGCAATACAATCCAATACTCCTGGACCAGCTCTACCAAATCCTAGTCTCTCTGGAGCTGGGGGTAGTGCTTATAATGCTGTTCCTCCTCCCAACTATTTTCTACAAGCTACAACTCCACAATCTTTCGGAGTTGTTAATGAAGAATTGAGGAATCTCAAAACTCAATTCGAGGCATTCAAACAGAAGGATGGTTTACAAAGATTAGGCATCAAGCAACCTTATCCGATAGAATGGAAGCAAGTATCATATCCTCCTAAATACAAGCCTCCTACTATCTCATTCTATGATGGAACCACTTCTCCAAGTCAGTTTATTAATCACTTTGAAGTGATGACTGATCAATTGCAACCAAGCGACGCCCTCCTTACTCGGGTGTTTGTTGGATGTCTCAAGGGAACAGCTTATAAATGGTATAGAAGTCTCCCAAATGGGTGCATTACCTCATTTGCCGGTTTCAAACAGATGTTTCTTGAAAGGTTCTATGAAGGGCTCAATGACATGACTATGTCTGCTCTTATTAGAATCAAGCAGAAAAATAATGAAACTACAGAGGATTTCATTGAACAATTTCGAAGAAAAGCTCTGAAGATGCCTCTTGGAACTCCTGATGCTGTCACCATCGACACATGCAAATCAAACTTGTTGCCAATCATCAGCATGTGGACAGGATCTACCCAATTTCAAGACTGGCCTTCTTTTATAGTTAGTGCTAAGGCCGCAGAAATTAGTGCTGAAACCTTCAAAGGTTTAGGAGTGCAGATGACTCCCAAAGAAACAGGTCAAGGTGCTAACAATAATGCTAAAAACAATGCTCGCAAGGGAAAAAAAAACTCTTGAAGTTAATCTTTAGAGCAAAGATGCATCAACTGTGCAAACTTCTCCTACTTCTACAACCCAACAAACAAGAGCACCTCGCCCCAAGGAAGAATACTCTTTCGATGATGACGATGTCCTTGGTATCTTTGAATGTCTGCTGAAAGGTAATAAAATACAATTACCTGAAATCAAGAAACCTGATGAAGCTGGTAAGACAGATCATCCCAAATACTGTCCATACCACCGAATATTGGGTCACACAATTCGTACATGTTATGTACTGAAAGGAAAGATCCAAAAAATGATTAAATCTGGAGCTATCTCTCTTACTCCAAAAGAGAAGACCATCACCTCCAACGTCGTCTCTATGCAATTCGGAGATTTCCCTCCTCAGCTCCTTGAAAGTGGGATCGTTCCTATTCCCAAGGCAACTCTTGAAATAGTAAATATTTCTCCTCCACAGTCTGAAGAATTAGTGCCAATCACTTTGGAAACAGGAAAAATCATGTGGATCCATCCCGATCTAGTGGCAGATTTTGAATTGCCTTCTCCTCAAAAGACTACTTCTCGAAAGTCCAAGAAGGCTGGAAAGATTAAGTCATGTCATATGACTTCTCTTGGATCTATCTCTGACACAGAGCCAAAAGACAAAGAAGAAGCACTTGTTGGTGCTACTAGAACAGGGAAACCTTATCTAAAGGATTATTCCAAAGATCCTGAGGATACTCTTGATACCCCTCCTGCTGATAAAGATGCTCCTAATGTTCCTCTTGAAGAAGAATCATCCACCGTACCTGTTCCTTCAACTATCCCAGTTGAACCTGTTTTTTCCAAGCCTATAGCTCTTGAGAAAGGCAAACAACAGGCTCGGTTTGATAAGCCAATCAAGAAGTCCTCTCCTCTTGGGCTTCAGAAGCCTTATAATTTCGACATTCTAGCTCAACTTGCTAATACTCCAGCTAGAATGTCCCTCTTTGAACTTTTACGTCTTTCTAAAGAGACTCAGGAGACATTAAGTGAAGCACTTCTACAAGCTGACTCTTGTCTTGTACAGTTAAAGAAGCCAGATGCAGAACCTGCCACTTGCTTACATTGTAACAGTGTACTGGAGATTATCCCAAATATCACCTTTACACAAGACGACATGCTACTGGAGGATAATCGACATGATCGACCTCTCTATTATACCGGTTATATCGATACAATGAAGATAGATCGTATCCTCATTGATCCAGGGTCTGCTATAAGCATAATGCCAAAGAGTCTGTTGGATGAACTAAAAATCCCTCTTCACAAGCTTTCCAAGACAGTTACTACTATCCTGGGATTCAATCAAAGCAGGAGCCAGCCTTTGGGAAAGATTCATCTGAAGCTTCAAATAGGTGATTTCAGATCCAAAGTCACTTTCTATGTGATCGAGATTGTGGGATCCTACAATCTTTTTCTTGGGAGACCCATTCTTCATGAAAATAATGTGGTGCCTTCTACTCCTCATCAGTGTTTTAAATACATTGATAGCAATGGAAGAGTACAAAAAGAAGTTGCTGATATAAATCCCTTCCATGGGGTTGAAGCCTATTTCAATGATTCCCGGATGTACAAAGAAGAGTATACAAGGGTGATACAAGCTATGGAGAAAGAGGATTCACAAAGTGAGACTTTAATAATTTCTGTTGAAAGTCGAACTACTCAGCAACAATCTCCCAAACCCTCTGGAGAAGGTTCTTTCATCATTCCGGTGAGTGGACAAATTTCTCCATTACCTCAGTCGTCTACTCAAGATACACTGATCATTCCTGTCAGTGGGCGTACTGCAGTTCCTGCATCTTCACATATGAAACAGAATACTCTGCTAATTCCAGTTGGAGGGCGGATTACTCTTCCATCTCAAGCTTCAAGGGAGCTCACCTCTTCTGAGCTATTTGTTATCGATCTTAATCGAAACAATGCTTCTTCTCGTTCATCTTCTCCCCCTTTAGTCATTGATTTGGCTAAGATCTCTAAGGCTCAGCCTTCTCCCAATGTAAATATTGCTGCTTTTACATTTAATAAAAAGTCTCCATCTTTGCAGTATGTTGATGTGTGTAATTATGTTCATAGTTATTTACATTTGTTAGATGACTTGAGCACAATAACCATAGGAGTTGTACAGACTGCTCATACAGATGTATCCCTAGAACCTGTACAATCTTCATACTTTCAAGTTCCCAGCAGAAAGCCAGGAGACATCCCAATATTCTTCTACAAAGGGCCCCAAAATTCTTCTGATTTACAAGACGAGGACAAAAACGATGATACTGGAAGATTACAACTACGTCGTTATAGTCAGAAATCTAAAGACATCATTAAAAATATGGGCTATGACTTCAGAACTGGCCTCAATAGTGGAAAAGGAAGAAAAATGCCTGTCCGGATCCCTCCTCTGAAATATGGGAGAACAAAATACGGATTGGGTTATACTGCACCTATTCCTTTTATCAATATTGTTCATGAAGATCCCGAATCTGACGAAGATAAGAGATCTGATTCTTCTAGTACTACCTCTTGGGATTCCGATACGAGTATCGGTGATTTCTACTGCAACATTCTGTCTTCCAACATGGTCTCCATTGACGGTTCTGAGGAAGATGATGAAGACGAAGACGAGTTTGAAATCTCACCTGAATCAGAACAATGGGCACAAAGGTTAGATAATCAATGGGAGTTCCGATTTGAGCAAAAAGAACCTCCGACTGAAGACAAACTTGTTCAAATAGATGTTGGTGAAGAGGGATCTCCCAAACCAATATTCATCAGTGAAAGTCTTTCAGAAACTGATAAGCAAGACATGATTAAACTTATTCGTGACTACATCGATGTCTTTGCTTGGAGTTATGAAGATATGCCAGGACTCGATCCACAAATCGCAACTCACAAGCTCAATATCTTACCGAATGCTAAACCGGTCAAACAATAACAGCGACGATTTTGTCCAGATATTATGGATGCAATTGAAGCTGAAGTCAATAAACTCATGACCTCTGGGTTTATTAGAGAGGAACAACATCCCGATTATGGGGCTAATATAGTTCCTGTTCTTAAAAAGACCGGCAAGATCAGAGTTTGCATAGACTTCCGCGATCTCAATGAGGCATGTCCTAAAGACGAATTCCCTCTACCAATCACTGATGTCATGATCGATAATACATGTGGGTTTGAACAGATGTCATTCATGGACGGGTATTCTGGATACAATCAGATTAAAATATTTCCAGAAGACGAGAAACACACTTCTTTCAGAACGCCGATTGGTACATATTGTTATACAGTTATGCCATTCGGTCTCAAGAATGCAGGAGCAACTTATCAACGAGCCATGAGCACTATATTTCGTGAACATTTACGGAAAATAGTCGAATGCTACGTTGATGATATTGCAGTCAAAAGTCGACAAAAGGAGGATCATATCCAAGATTTGAAGACTATATTTGATCTAATGCGTAAGCATCAATTAAAGATGAACCCTACTAAGTCCTTCTTAGACGTCTCTAGTGGTAAATTTCTCGGCTTCGTCATTACCTCTAAAGGTATACACGTGGATCCCGAGAAGATCAAAGCCATCCAAGAGATGCGTCCTCCACGCACCTTAAAAGAGCTACGAGGATTTCAAGGAAGGATCGCTTATATCAGGAGATTCATCTCTAATCTTTCAGGACGCTGCAGACCATTCAACAAACTTATGAAGAAAGGTGTCTCTTTTGTCTGGAATGATGAATGTCAGAAAGCATTCGATGATATAAAACAATATCTGATGAGCCCTCCAGTATTGGTACCTCCCGTCTCAGGAATTCCATTCCTTCTATATACCCGAGCAATGAGTCATTCATTGGGTGCATTGCTCGCGCAAAAGAATAAAAATGGTCATGAACAAGCAATCTACTATCTCAGTCGTACTATGACCGGAGCTGAACCTCGATATTCACCGATCGAAAAAGAATGTCTAGCCTTGATGTTCGCTGTTCAAAAGACAGATCATTATATCATTGGCCAGACTATTCATGTTATTTCCAGGATCAATCCTATACGGGTCATGATGAAGAAACCTAGTGTTTTGAATTCTTGGTTGGCTAATTGGAGAATCTTACTTGCTCAGTATGATATGCACTATATTTCTCAGAAATCTGTCAAAGGACAAACTTTAGCTGATTTTCTGGCTGCACATTCAATTCCAAAAAATTCAAAACTCTATGATGAAATCCCAGATGAAGTCCTAGATTCAAACCAAATTGCTGAAGAAGATCCTACTTGACGTCTATTCTTTGATGGAGCTTCAAGGATAGGTCCTAATGGTGATATTATCGCTGGAGTTGGAATCGTTCTTGTATCGCCAGAAGGTCTTGCTATCCAAAGAGCTTATTCTCTTGATCAGCCGTGTTCAAACAACGTATCTGAGTACAATGCGTTACTCATTGGTCTTCAACTCGCTAAACATCTGAATATTCGATATTTGGAGGCGTACGGAGACTCTAAACTCATTGTCAATCAGATAAGGGGTACTTATGAAGTTCGCCATCAAGATCTGGTTCCTTATCATAGATCAGCTATATCTATGGCTTCTTCGTTTGAAGAATTCTTCATTGAACATGTTAGGCAAGCATGTAACACAGAAGCTGATGCTCTAGCTAATCTTGCGGCGGTGTTGGCTATTCCGATTAGACGGCAACAAATGATTGTTGTTCGCAATCGAGAATTGTTTCATCTGGAAAATAACCTGACCCTAGGACTTCCAATTGATATTGAAGAATCAACGTCTCATGACGTCAATACAACAAGAGGATTTGGATTCAGTCGTAAATCTTTATCATCTTCATCTGATTCTAGCATGGAATTCATCTTCAGTAATTCAGCTGAGACTCAGAATACAGATAAAGATTGGAGACTTCCTTTCTTAGATTTTGTTTTGTATGATATTCTTCCAGATAATCCGAGTGAGACAGCATCTATCAGACGACGATCACTCAGATTTTATTATAATCATACTACAAAAACCTTATATCGTCGAGCTTATGATGGTTTACTTCTTCGATGTGTTGCCGGTGACGAGGCCCAACAAATTATTCGTGAAGCACATGATGGAATTTGTGGAGCACATCAGCCTGGACCAAAACTTCAAGACCGTATTCGACGTATGGGTTATTATTGGCCTACTATGGTATCAGACGCCTTCGAGTATGCAAGGAAGTGTAAAGCTTGTCAAATCCATACCGATTTTATTCATCAACCCTCAGAATTTCTACATCCGACGGTAGCATCATGGCCCTTCAAAGCTTGGGGCATGGACATTATCGGTCCGATCAATCCGCCGTCATCAAAAGGTCATCGGTTTATTCTCGCAATAATCGATTACTTTTCTAAATGGGCCGAAGCCATTCCTTTATCTGAAGTCAAGACGTCCAATGTCATTAGCTTTATTAAACACCACGTCATCTACAGATTTGGTGTTCCTCGACGCATTATTCATGATAATGGACCACAATTCGTCAGCCAAAAATTTACTCGATTCTGTGACGATCACCGGATCAATAATGTGGCTTCTACTGCATATAATCCGGCAGCTAACGGATTAGCAGAAGCTTTCAACAAGACCATCATTAAACTCCTAAAGAAGTTTGTCTCTACTAACAAACGTAATTGGAGTGAGAAGCTCGGTAAATGTTTGTGGGCTTACCGTACTACAGTTCGTAATGCTACTAAATGTACACCTTTCTCTCTAGTGTATGGATGCGAAGCTGTTCTTCCATTAGAGATTCAAATTCCTTCTTTAAGGATAGCAATCACTAATGAACTCACCGCCGAGAATAATGATCGTCTTCGACTTCAGGAATTAGAAGCTCTGGATGAGAAGCGATTATTTGCTCAACAGAATATCGAATTCTATCAAGCTAGAATCTCAAGAGCTTTTAATAAGAAAGTCAGAGTTCGAGCGTATCAAAAAGGAGAACTTGTTCTAACAGTCAGACGTCCTATGACTATGACTCATATGAGCAAAGGCAAATTCGACGCAAAATGGGAAGGTCCCTATATTGTAAGCAGAGTTTTCTCAAATGGAGCTTATCAACTCTCAGAACTGGATGGTCGAAAAGTTATGATGCCTATTAATGGCAAATTCTTTAAAAAGTATTATGTATAAATGTTTGTAATCATCAGACAAGTTCATGTTTATAAATATTTTTAATCATGAATCATAATACATATTAAGGAAGATCACTATTATCCTTCTTTACATTTTGACGCGGGCCACTGTCGTCCTTCTCGAAAATGCGGTTAGCAAAAGAGCCAAGAACCTCCTTGCTAGAACTCACGAGGAATTTGCAAGCGGCTATCCTCATGGCTTCTTCTTCTTCAGTCCTTCCCGGTTCGAGCAGGAAGTCTAGAATGTCCCTTGGTGGCTTGGGTGCAGACGAACCCTCGCCTGCTTCAGCCTTCTTTGATTGAACTGGATCAACAGGGCGTCCTTCAGTGCCCTTCTGAACCTTCAGGGTGATTCCAGCTTTCTTGGATACTTCTTCAGACGACATTTTTATGTTTGAAAGTAGAAGTGTTTGTTCTTGTCAGATTTCTGCTATATTTATAGGCAGAAGTTCCTCAAATAATGAAGCGTCACATTCATCCGACGATTCACACGTTCATCAATGCTTAACGGTTCATCCGTTCATTTCTCACATTCATTCGACGGTTCACACGTTCATTAATGCTTGACGGTTCATCCGTTCATTTATTACATTCATCTGACGATTCGTCTGTTCATAATCTTCTATTATGGGGATTCGTTATTTATCACGTTTTCATAACCTCTGGATAAATACCGAATCTACCTGCTTATTTGTTTATTTTCTATTCTTGACCTCTGCATAAAAATCAATCTTTTCTTCTTGAGTTCCTACATATTATCACGTCCATATTACCTCTGATAGTATTATGTACTCTAAATCAGAAAAGTTTATCATGTCCATAATTCATTCAAATATAAATCATTGAGCATAGAAGAATTATCATTTCCACTCTCATTTCATCATAAAAAGTCTTACATTTTCTTAGACTTTCTTACAAATCATAATGGAAATCTATTACAATTTTGGATTTTCATTCTACGCCACAACAATAACCTAATAGAGATCTATCTTCTTCCTTGGATCTTCTCCGTCGGACCTTCTCCATCAGGTTCGTTGTTGGTGGCAGTTCCTGACTGTCTGGGTTCCAGTGGCGACCAGAACAGCAGGAATCAAACTCTGGTCTTCTCTCTCAGACGAGAGGAGAACTCCAGAGTATGGCAGCCCGAAGGCGTGTTGCTGCCAATACAACTGGTGGATTGGGAGCGACCTCTCAAAGGAAATAGGAATGTATCCAACATTGGGATACAATTCCTAGTTCTCCCGTGAAAGGAACTCTACTATCCGATTTCTCGGGGTAGAGTTGACTCCACCATCCAACTCTCGTGTATAAAGGCTCTTCCTACCATCTGAGGAAGACCCTTCTATCCCACGAAGAGTTCTGAGTTGTCTGATTTATGCGTCAAAAGCGTATGAGCTCCCTGATGTAGGTGTCAGCAGAATATTCTCCACAGCATCCAAATCACCAATGCCAGTTCTGAAGAAAATTTTCAGCCGAGTTTCTGTAGAAAACAGAAAGGAAAAAGAGATTAAATCAACAGAAATATCATTATCATCCAGCGTGCATTTGTCAACTAGAAACAGACGCACCCTGTTCAGTCAGAAACAAAAGCCCATCTTCAAACAGTAAAAAAATGGTACGCGTTCTATACTGGACGTACCATCGAGTTTGGTGCTACGGATTGGTAAACCAATGTCTGGTATAGTGCACAGAAATCGAACATTAGAAAGCATTGCTTTCCTATTTGAGAATGAAATCTCACAAAAAATTCATTCTCATAGAAGAAGAAGAAGAATAAGGAGATGAGTATCTGTGAAACTCACTTATCTATTTAAAAGACAAAGTGCAAGCCTATTCTTAGATTCGAGCAAATAGCGCTCATAAACCATGGAATGAGTGTCACGTGTGCTTTGGAAGACAGCGCAGCATTGGAAATATTCAAAGAGTGCCACCTACGGCTCTTCATTGGTGCACACTATTCGGAGTAAAGCTAGCTTTCAGCATAGATTTGTACCACAGAGAATTTTTGAACATTCAATGCAAAAAGGCACTGATGGCCTTACAAAGAGAAAAAAAAAGTGCAACATTTTCGAAAGAGAACAGAAGCATAAAAGACACGCTCTATTTTTTGAAGCGACTGAGCTTAGCGCCCAGTTCTTCTATGCTCTTGACCCCCATACGGTGTAATAGAACATTGAACATTTCACGCTTCTCTGCGAGGTTGCGCCCATTGGAAGAAGACGAGCCGTCCAGGCTAAAGTAGCTCAAGAAATTCTTGGCTAGTTGTGTAGGGTCATCTTTGAACTCGAAAACAAAAGGCTCCGATTCCTTACCCCCAAGAGTAGGGTCTCCATGGGCACAGAAACCTAACTTTCTTGCTTCTTCTTCAGCTTCTTCCTTCGGAGTCATGTTGACGTAAGATGAACATCAAAACTGAGTTTTCTCCCTATTTATATAACAGAGCTCGCCGGCGGTTCATATTCCACCATAAATTGGATTCAATCAGTCTCGAAGAATGAAGAATCATCATGACGTTTAATAAGTTCATTTGGATGTTTCCAAAGTATTTCGAAATTTTGAAGTCTTTTCAACTTTCGAAAAATTTGATGTCATCTCAGCGTGACTAAATTCATTTTATCATCTCGTTTTCAAAGTATTTCGAAATAATTTATTATTTTTCGAAAACTTTGAAGGGGGTTTTGTAGGCCTTAAAAATGAACAGTCACGCTGAGTTGATCAGAACAAGTTCAAAAGTCACGCTGAGTTGATCAGGACAATATTTAAAAGTCACGCTGGGAAACAGCTCATCATTTGTCAGAGTGTAATTATGACTAACAGCACGACAGTCGAAGAATGTCTTCTCATATGCCACGTATGCACAGAACTCGAGAGATCACAGCCGACTATTGCGTGACTTTCGAAATCTTCTTCAGCAAGACTCAGCCTTCACCAAGTTGGCGTATGAAAAGAGCTTCTTGTCATGCAACTGACAAAAGCAATCACTGTCAGAGATTTTGTGTCAGTCAAAGCACGTCGAATCAAGACAGCTGGCAGTCCTGCCTCAATCGAGCATGGATTATGTTCCTTCCCAAAGTCCGCGTATATTTTGAGCTTTCTGTCTCAAGTTTGCGTGGATTCTGAAGTTTCTTGCTCCACATTTGCGTGGATTGTGAAGCTTTCTGCCCCAAGTCTGCGTGGATTGTGAAGCTTTTTGCCCCAAGCCTGCGTGGATTCTGAAGCTTCTTGCCCCAAGTTTGCGTGGATTTTGAAGCTTTCTGCCCCGAGTCTGCGTGGATTTCGTCTTCAACAAGTCTGCGTGGATTTCATCAAATTGGAGTACGTGGCAGCCATGCCACTGATCTCTCGCCTGCGTGTCCTATAACTTACATACGACTCATGCATGATTGCCATGTGTCCAACAGTTACAGGCCATGTCCAGTAACTGCTCACAACCTTGCGTATGTTAAATCCTGCGTGATTTTCAACTAGGCACAGGCTGTGAAGACAGTTATCCTTTCAGTTATTTTTTTTTGACTCTATAAATAGAGTTCTTTTTCTCATTCATTGTACAGATACATAGTGATCTAACTTACTATCAAAATTTTGAGAGCTTTTCTTCTTCGCATAGTCCAAGGGATAAAGCGATCGTCTTCTAGATCGGATTCCTACAGTTGTAATTTTCCCAGATACACAATAAATAAAGTGAATTTATTTATGGAAAACAAAGGTGTTATCTGATGTAAGGGTATGGTTATCCAAACAGTTTGATATGAAGGACTTGGGAGAAGTAGGTCACATCCTTGGGATCAAAGTTCTACGAGATCGCAAGAAAAGGATGTTGGGCTTATCCCAAGCTTCCTATATCGATACTGTACTAACTCGTTTTAGTATGCAAAATTCTAAGAAAGGTTTCTTACCTTTTAGACATGGAATTGCTCTTTCAAAAGAGCAGTATCCGAGGAAACCTAAAGAGATAGAGAACATGAAGGCAGTTCCTTATGCTTCAGCAGTAGGAAACTTAATGTATGCAATGCTATGTATGAGACCAGACATCTGCTTTTCCGTAGGCATGGTCAGCAGATATTAGTCTAACCCAGGACAAGAGCACTGGACTGCCGTAAAGAATATTTTGAAGTACCTGAAAAGGACTAAAGAGTATATGCTAGTTTACCAGGCAGATAGTTTAGTTTCCTTGGGGGTATACAGACTCAGATTTTCAGTCAGATAGGGATTCCATAAAATCTACCTCAGGTTATGTGTTTACTTTGGGAGGTGGAGCCATTGTGTGGAGGAGTATCAAGCAAAAATGTATTGCTGATTCCACCATGGAAGCCGAGTATGTGGCAGCCTCTGAGGCAGCCAAGGAAGCGGTTTGGCTCAAAAACTTTATGTTGGACTTGGATGTGGTACTTAGTTTGCCTAAGTCTATTACACTTTATTGTGGTAATATTGGTGCAGTTGCAAAATCGAAGGAACCACGAGCCCATAAGACAGGCAAATATATTGAGCACAAGTACCACCTGATACAAGATTTTATAAAGAAAGAAAAAGTTGTTGTGATCTAGATAGCATCAGCTGACAACCTAGCTGATCCCTTTACAAAGAGCTTACCAGCTAAGGCTTTTGATAGTTATGTTGAGGGAATGAGTGTCAGATGTATAGCAGCATGGCTTTAAGTATAAGTGGGAGATTTGTAACAGTATACTGAAAAACAATGCTTTGAGTATAAGTAGAAGATTGTTAGGATTATATACTAAAAGCATCACTTTTGTAGTAACCTTATTTCCTTAAATTTTGAATGAGAATCATATGGGCAAATGTTTGCATATTGTATTTGTTACAAGTATTAATGCAAATGTCTGATATTCTATATTGTAGATAATATGGTGTGTGGTGTCACACAGAAGATTATATTATCAGTTTTCTATGGAGTATATAAATAGTTTACAACCTAGATAGACTTGGACAATCTATTGGAAAGGTTGTAGTGTAATCTGGTATTAGTCTATCTTGACTATAGGTTTATACTAGTATACTTTGTGTGTATTGAACAGGACCACTTGAGGTTGTTCTCTTTGTACTGACTACATAAGAGAACAAACACCTCTGTTATTATGGATGCTTGTGCTCTTAATCCGGATATAATAATGGACATGTATATGAAGTGTACATTACTTTGACTCCTAAAAGAGTGAGATTCATTATGGATCAACAACCTCTATGAATTGGGTAATAATATTATATGTATGATGGGCTGTTGATTATAAATGGAATCCATGTCCCGATACATCAGGTTGATGATGTCTCCTTAAGGAGCTCATAAGAATTGTCATGTAAACTCTGCAGGTGGATTATATCCGATATGACAAATAAAGTTGAGCGGTACTACTTAAGGATAAAAGATGTCGAATCAATATAGTTGTCAGTAACTTAATTTGATCGACGGACATACGATATCTTAACATGGGGAGCCAAACGAGCATATAATAAAAGGAGACCACAAACATAATTTGGGATTAGGGAGGTAGTGTAACAATAGCTTATTAGTGGACCGAGCTATTATTATTGGGCCTGGATTATGTGTTCGGGCTGAACACGGGATATCCAGATCCGTTAGGAGGTCTAACCCTAATTTCTCCTCATGGTCCCTGCCGTAGCCTATATATATCCTCTATTCTCTAGCCGCCAGATTACTGATCAGAAATCTGAAACTTTCTCTAAATTCGTGATTCACGTAATGAGAGAAAGAGAGGGCTGCCAAGGAGAAAAAAAGGTTGGGAGATCGTCGCCCACACGACGTCCAACTCAAGGAAGGAATACGTGCAGAAGATCTTGGGGTCGTCCGCTCGAGATTGCCAGGAATTACTTATCTTTTTTCCGCCGTCGGTATAATTCGTGAACCCTAGTTTCCGCCTATGAAGGGTTAGAACATGTATTAGATCTGTTTAACTTTCTATCGATCAATACGTACACCAAAGGAAGGGTCCTGGGAATCCCCAGTTCCATCAATGATGAGGAAGGTGATAAAAACCTTGCTAAAGGTCTCAAAGGTCCTAGGGTGATAAAAACCCTGATATTGATGTTGAGAGGATTCAGACCCCTATTTAGCAAGTTTTTGAAACACAGCGGACAGAGGAGGCAGCACTAGGAGACTAAGTTGAATCAGGTACTGGAAGCATTCATTTTATATCAGGAAGCTCAGAAGCAAGAAGTAGCTAAGTGGCTGTATCTGCTTCTACCATGGAGAGGCTTGTTACAGAATGAGATACCACGCCTTGTGAGACTCCATATATGCTACCTGGTTCAGGTAAATTTCCAAATCTATTTACCCTTGCTTCTTTATTTGATATTGTGTGCTATAATGATTTTTGACTTTGAATCATAGTGGAACATATAGGGACAATAATCGAAGTCCTACTGGCTTCCACTGCCTTCAGTCTCAGCTCTACCATGGCTCCTTTGGGCGTAGGGACTCATGCCATAGAGGGAATCTCCTCAGGGACGTCTGCACCGAAATCTTTGGGTGCACAAGCTGTTGTTCCTCCATTTTCTGTCGAAGGAGGAGTTCCTGCTGAGGTAGCAACGTCTGGCATCTCGATAGTGATGAACAGCCTCATCTGTACTTATACAGATGCCTTCTTTACCACATTGTGGTCATTGGTTCAATTGGCCTTAGATAAGAATTATCTTTATGATTCCGTAAGGAAGTCTTCGCAGTTTCCAATTGACTCTATACGCAATTTCGAAGACAATGAGAGAGCGAGTGTCCTGAAGTGGATCTTAGCGGAGCTTGAGGAGCCCATCCAGTCCTACCAGGCCCTGACCAGAGGGAACATAACTAGATTGGTGGATGCCAAATGCGAAGCCATCGCTCGAGAGTATGAAGAACGACAAGCTGTACTGAACAATTCTATGCTCGTGTTCTCAATATAATCGGGAGATGTAGAATTTGGTATTACTGAGGCCGCTTTCTCCTTTGAACTTCATAAGGCCGAGAAAGCCGAAAAGGATAAATAAGTATATGAAGGCCAAGCATGCATTCAAGAATTGGAAGCTGAGCTAGCCCGGACCCATGCTTCGGTTGTAGCAGCTAAGAAGCGCCAAAAGGAGATTATCCAATTGCACCAATTTGCCTTAAGTCTGCTGGATGGTCTGCACAAGCAAAGAGATGTTCTTCTCTGAGCCCAGGATACAGAAATGGTGCGTCACATTGCATTGATGCAACCTTTACTCCCAGACTCTCGGAGGAACTTGGCCCGGGAAAGAGTGATTGCCACTAGGATGGAGCGAGCTGAAGCTTTGAAGAGACAAATTCTCGACCTCAGTACGTAGCCTCCATAATAAAATTATCTTAGAAAAGGAGAATAAATGTAATAATGCCTTTTTGAAGTGCTTTTTATCGCACTTTTGATAAATATAATAGCTTTTTGTGTTTGCATGATTTGTATAAAATGAAGAATTGATGATCTTTTGTAACTCTATTACTTATTATGTATCTATTTTGGACACAAGTAATAGATAAAAGTAAGAAATATGTTCAAAGGTACTGAACTAACATATTTCTAGAAAATAACAACACTCATTATATCTGTTCATAGGTAATGCGGACGTGACATAATATAATGTTGTTACTTCTGTGATGACATTATCAGAGGTAATGTGGACGTGACAAGTCGTTGATGTAGATAGTAGAATTCAGAGGTAATATGGACGTGAATTCGTATATCTGTTGATTATTCTTAAACCAACTGGCCTCAAGACTAGGATATCTTTTAAAACAACTAGGTTTCAAAAGATAATGTTTGTGATGACGTAGTGGATATTATGGGTCAATCTTTTGAAGATGTACCATTAATTAAGACTCTGCTGGAATTTTTTTTGAAGACTTATTATCTGTGGGTTTATTCACGAAAGAGTGAATAAAAGATAAAAATTCAAAAATTTGTGTATGTACAATATTTGCTAGAAAATATAATACATACTTTAAACATGATATTTCTTGAGAAATTTGTCGTTTATAGGCATCATAGCGATTTGACCGTCCATCCCAGTCTGTTGATAAGCATCTTTAGAGAAAACTTTGCTTATGACGTAGGGACCTTCCCATTTTGGCTCGAATTTGCCCTTGCTCATGTGCGTCATAGTCATAGGACGTCTGACAGTAAGGACTAGCTCCCCTTTTTAAAATGTTCGTACTCTAACTTTACGGTTGAAAGCTTTCGAAATACCGGCTTGACATAGCTCAATATGTTGTTGAGCTAGTAGCCGCTTCTCATGAAGTGCTTCAAGCTTTTGAAGTCGAAGACGATCATTGTTTTCCACTGTGAGTTTGTTGGCGATAGCTATCATCAGGGATAGAATTTAAATTTCCAATGGTAAGACAGCTTCGTATCTGTACACCAGAGAGAAGGGTGTACAGCCAGTCGGGGTATGTACGGTGGTGCAGTATGCCCATAGACATTCTCTAAGCTTTTTGCCCCAGTTTCGTTTATTGGCATAAATGAACTTTTTAAGAAGCTTGATGATTGTTTTGTTAAAAGCTTCTGCTAGACCATTAGATACGAGATTATAAGCTGTGGAAGCGACATTGTTGATCCGATTGTCATCACAGAATCAAGTAAATGTTTGACTAATGAATTAAGGTCTGTTTTCATGGATGATCCGTCAGGGAACGTTGAATCGACAAATCACATGATGCTTGATAAAACTGATGACACTGCTTGTCTTGTCTTCTGCTAAGGGTATAGCTTCTGTCCATTTTGAGAAGTAATCGGTTATAGCTAAGATAAACCAATGTCCTCGAGATGATGGGGGATTGATAGGACCAATAACATTCATACCCCAAGCTTCAAAGGGCCAGGATGCTGCAGCAGGATGCAAAAATACTAATGGTTGATGGATGAAATCCGCATAGTTTGATATGCTCGACATTTCTTCACATATTCAATTGCATCTGCCACCATAGTGGGCCAATAGTATCCCATGCGTCGGATACGATCTTGTAACTTGGGGACAGGCTGGTGTACACCATATATACTATCATGAGCTTCACGTAGTATCTGTTTTGCTTCATCCTCTGCAAGACAATGTATGAGCATACCGTCAAATGATCGTCGGTAGAGTGTTTTGGAAGAGTGATTATAATAGAAACGAAGCGACCGACGACGGATTGTCGTTGCTTCTTTAGGGTCTTCGGGTAAAATGTCATATACTAAATTGTCAATGAAAGGAGCCTTTCAATCTT
The DNA here is from genome assembly GCA_029216955.1 of Iris pallida. NCBI lineage: Eukaryota > Viridiplantae > Streptophyta > Magnoliopsida > Asparagales > Iridaceae > Iris > Iris pallida. The sequence goes on from JANAVB010009196.1 coordinate 7,213,792, forward strand.
CGCTAGTAGTACAAATTTTAACTGAACTGTTGAATTTAATATTCAAATTATTTTCAGTGTAGAAAAATTCCTGATTAGCGATGATATTAATTATTGTCGTTTCACAGGAATTGCTAATACTGCTTCTAGATTAGCAAGTGTGTCGGCCTCTATATTATATGATCGACGTACATGTTTGATAAAGAAACCTTTGAATGATGTAGCCAGTTTGACTGCTACTTCTTGATAAAGGATGAGATCTTAATGTCAGACTTCATACGTACCTCTAACCTGGTTGACAATCAGTTTAGAGTCTCCGTATACTTCAAAATAGTCGATATCCAGTTGTTTATCTAACATGAGACCGATGAGTAAGGCGTTGTATTCAACAACATTGTTAGAACATGGCTCCTCCAGAGAATAGGCTCTTTGAATGGCTAGCCCTTTGGGGATACGAGGATGATTCTGACTCTGGCGATAATAATATCGTTAGGTCCAATTCTAGATACACCATCAAAGAATAGATGCTAAGTGAGTATTTCTTTCGCAATCAAAATAGACACTAGAGTTTCGTTTGGAATCTCGTCATACAGTTTAGAAGTTTCAGAATTGGATGAGCAGCCAAGAAGTCGGCTAGGGCTTGACCCTTGACGGACTTCTGCTGGACATATAGCATATTGTATTGTGTCAGTAGCATCGCCCAAGTAGCAAGTCTGGAATTGAGTGTGCCAGGTTTAGACCTCAAAATTCGTAGATGATTGACTCTGGAGATGACATGAATAGTTTGACCTATGATGTAATGACGTATATTTTGGACAGCGAACATCAAGGCTAAACATTCCTTTTCCACTGGGTTGTATCGATGTTCAGCACCGATCATTGTGTGGCTAAGATAATAGATCGCTTGTTCATGACCTTCGTTATTCTTTTGGGCAAAGAGAGCACTAAGAGAATGGTCCATCGCTCGGACGTACATTAAAAAGGGTTTCCATATGATCGGGGGAACCAAGATTAGAGGGTTCATCAAGTACCTTTTAATATCGTCAAATGCTTGCTGACATTCATCAGTCCATACGAAAATACACCTTTTTCATTAGTTGATTAAACGGTTTACAACGTCCACAAAGATTCGAGATAAATCTCATGATATAGGCATGTCATCCTTGGAATCCTCGTAGCTCTTTTATGTTGTGTGGAGGATGCATCTTTTGAATGGCTTTGACTTTCTCAGGGTCAACGTGTATACCTTTTGAGGTAATGACGAATCTGAGAAATTTGTCACTAGAGACTCCCATGAATGACTTAGTGGGATTCGTCTTGAGTTGGTGCTGGCGCATTAGATCGAAAATAGTCTTCAAATCTTTGATATGATCTTCCTTTAGATGACTTTTGATAGAAATGTCGTCAATATAACATTCGACTGTTTTTCATAAATGTTCATAGAAGATAGTACTCATGGTCCGCTGATAGGTAGCACCAGCATTCTTGAGACCGAACGACATGACTGTTTAGCAGTAGACTCCAAGGGAAGTACGGAAAGACGTATGCTTCTTGTCTTCGGGATTCATCCTGATCTGATTATATCTAGAGAACCCATCCGTGAAAGACATTCACTCGAATCCACACATATTGTCGATCATGACATCAGTAATTAGAAGAGGAAACTCGTCCTTAGGACAAGCTGCATTAAGGTCCTTGAAGTCGATGCAGACTCAGACTTTCCCTATTTTCTTCATAACAGGGACGACATTAGCTACCCAGTCAGGATGTTATTCCTCCCTAACGAAGCCTCAGGCGATGAGTTTATTAACTTCAGCTTCTATAGCGTCCATCATATCAGGTCAGAATCGTCGTTGCTGTTGTTTGACCGGTCTTGTATTTGGCAAAATTTTTAGTTTGTGAGTAGCAATCTGAGGATCTAGCCCCGACATATCTACATAGCTCCAGGCAAATATGTCAATATATTCTCTAATGAGCTGGATCATTTCTTGTGTATCTGCTTTCAAAAAACTTTTGCTGATGAAGATTGGCCATGGAGAAGCTTCGTCTCCGACGTCGATCTGGATTAATTCATCCTCAGAGGGTGGTTCACGTTGTTCGAAGCGAAGCTTCCATTGAGTATTTGTGATTTGTGCCTAAGGCTCAATTTTATCAGTCTCGGTAAAGTCATCATCATCCTCTGAGAATTCAGTTGTCACCATATTGGAAGATAGAGTCACTCGATGAACGTACCCAATGTTGGTGTCTGAATCCCTTGAGAAAGAGTCAGAAGAATTAGGCCGTTCTTCTTTATTTGACTCAAAAATATCTGGGGTTGTAATTAGTGTAATGTAGCCTAACCTATGGTTTGTCTTGTCATAGTATTACGACGACTTTCCTTTCCGGACAGGTATACGGATAGGAGTTCGTCTACCTTTACCACCATTGTGGCCAGATTTGAAATTATAATCCATCTTCCGAATGATATTCTTAGATTATTGACTGTAATGATGTAGTTGAATTTGCCCACTATCATCATTTTCAGAATCGCTATCGAATATAGCCTTTTGATTCAATCCTTTACTAAAGAGGATGGGATGCTCATCTTTCTTCCAAGAAGGAATTAGAAAGAATGAGTTTTGTACTGGTTCAAATGATATCTCATCTTGGAGGGGTTGAATTGCCCCTAAAGTAAGAGGTTAAAAATTGTCCAGAATTTCTAAATAACGTTGTGTGTAATAATTGATATTAATATACTGCAAAGGAGACACTCCTTTATTGATATTTGCTTCAATATTTACAACAGTGTTTTTAACCTTGCTGATGACTTACCGAGGTTAATAACAAGAGGCGGAGAAGTAGGAGATTTGTTACGACGAAGGTCAATACAAAGAGGCTCAGAGGAGGCGAGCTCCTTTTGTTCCATTTTTTTAGTAGGAGGAGGCTTAGTAGAAGAGTGATTAATTGTCAGCATCTGGGAAGACGAGGGACGAGAAGTACGTCCCTTGACTGGAATTACCAGGACCTCATCTCGATTATCTTTCCAGTCTTCTTCAGTATCCATAGCTAATACAACCTTCACGTAATCTTCTACATACATCCTAGAATCGATATAATAGGCCATGATACCTAGGAAGGAATTGAGATCAGCCACTTCTTTCTTGACATCTCCGTTGTCATCAACGTATTTAAAGCATTGATGGAGAGTGGATGGCACAATGTTATGTTCTTGCAACCATGGTCTTCCTAATAATACGTTATAGGAGATGTGATTGTCAATCAAATAGAAGGTGACTTTTGTATGGAGATTGCCAATTTGGACTCTTAGGCGGATCTTTTCCTAACAGTTCACTTTTTTCGAAATTGAATCCAAGAATAGTTGTGACCATCATGGAGATGTTACAGACTGGGATCCTTAGTGCATCCAATAGAGTCTTCGACATAATGCTGAGTGTGGACCTAGAGTCGACCAGAATGCGATCAAATTTCACTGTATCGACTTGGGGTGAGCAAATACCGACCGCTACCGAAAAACCAACCGAATACCAATTAAAAATATCCTGAAAATCGAACCGAAATTATGTACCGATACTGAATTACCAAACTGATTAAAATATGGTATAATGGTAGTGATAACGGTTTGAGTATAATACCATACCGAAAATACTGAACCGAACCGATTATATATATATATACAACTCCATCGGTCTGTTCTGGTCTGGAGAGCTCACCACAGGAAGCTTCCTACCGACGACTCCCTCTACTCCATCGGATTCAGCCTTGCTTCAAGTTAACATTGCTACGCTTCCCCCCTTCAGAAACCACTAAACATATCCTATTCTCCGGTGACCTCGCCACTCAGCTTTGGAACAGCCTCTCCCGCCGTTGTGGGCTGGTTCATCGGCCCGGGGGCTTCAACGATCTCCTCACCAGCTGGGGCATCTCTTACGGGCATCAGATCATCGCAGCCGCCGGTATTTGGGTGCTCTGGAAGAACCGGAACAAATATAGGTACGAAGGATGCCAATACAATCCCAGACAGCTGAATAGGGAAGCCCTCCGACAAATCCTCAAAATCAGGAGCCACTACACACACTCTCTGGACCGTTTTTGGAACGCGCTGACCTAACCTCGGGCTCGGGTGTGGAACCTATTTTTTGGCTAATGGCCTACTTTTTGTTTTTGTTGTCTCTTTGCGCGTGGCGCGTTTACTTGTATAGGCTTCGGCATTTTGCGCCTGATACATCAATAAAGCTCCTTTCTTCATACATTTTTTTTCCTTAGAAAGTTGTTTGTGATTAATTTTATGTTACACTTTTTTATTTTTATATTTGTTTTAGTTAAGAATTGGTTTGTTAGAACTTAGAATGGATTTTGATGGACTTGAAGTTATGTTAAGAATGCTAAGAATTGAGTTTTTGATCTTTTGAGCTTGTATTTTTGTGTTTTCATATAATTTTGAAGTAAATTTTGGTGTACTTAAACTTATACTAAGGATTAAACTTAGTGATCGTGTTTGATTTTTAAGCTCTTTTTTAGGTGTTTGTGACTTGTTAGATATTATTTTAATAAATTTAATTAATTACTTGCTTGGTAGATGCTTGGCTTTGAAATTTAATGCTTCCAAAAAAAGTAAAAAAATATTTTTCTTAGTTAAGAGGTTCATATTAAGTATGTTGATTGACCAAATGTTAAATAGTAAAATATCGATACCGAAAAAATGGACCGAATACCGATTTAACCGAAACCGAAAAACGATTCTGAATGGTACGATATTAGTATTGATTATTAAAATATCGATTAAAAAATACCTAAAAATCCAACCAAATACAGACCGATTATACCGACGCTCACCCCTAGTATCGACATACCCTATAAAGTAAAGAGGTCGGTCATGTCGATTGTCCTCTAGCAACATGTCGCCTTGAGTGAAGGTGATATTAGGAATCACTTCTATCACGCTATAGCAATGAGAGCATGCCACAGGTTCTTTGTCTGGTCTTTTGAGATGTTCCAGATAAGCGTCGGCTTGTATCAAAGCCTCACTTAATGTTTTTCGAGTTTCCCTCGAGAGACGTAGGAGTTCGAAAATCGATAACCTTACCGGAGTATTAGCCAGTTGAGCCAAAATGTCAAAATTATACGATTTTTCGAGTCCCTGTAATAGAGTATCTTCATGCTTTTGTCAAAACGAGCCTGGCTACTTGCCCTTGTCAGCTATTGTTGTCTTAGAAAGGCCTGGTTTCGCTTGAGGCGACAATGCCGAAGGAACATTGGCGGCAGGAAGAGATGATGCTGGAGGAGCATTAGATGCAGGAGGAGGAGTGACAACATTTTTCTCTCCTTCTGGGTAGTCTCTAAGATAGAGCCTCCCAGACCTAGTACCAGTCATAGCTTATTCTTCTAGAATTGTCACGACCCGTACCCTGCGTAGGGGCACGAGAAGTGGGTACGTCCAGCCTACGCCATAGTATCAGCGGTAGAACGTTGTTCTAGGTTATCATCACAACTAAGTACAATATGATATACTCTCCAAACGGAGGCCAATCACAGAAGATACAACTCAATCACCAATCTAAAGATGGATAACAACACGATAAGATAGATATATAAAACCAAGTAAAGTACAGACAGAAGAGAATAAGTCTAAGTGTCTAGACGACACAACAACAACCAAGTTTAATACATCTCCAAGTCCAAATAAAACAAGATGACATGAAAAATAAGATAACTAACTAGCTAACTAGACTAGTCTGAAAGGATAGTGTCCACGGCTATAATTGATTCCTCCTAAAGGTCCAACCCACAGATATCATCTAGGTGTGTGCTCCATAGCAGGTGGTACAGAACCCTCAGTCTTATCTGTAATATTTTAACAGGCCCAGTCAGGACATGAACGAGCACAATACATCTCACGTAGTTCATAACATGTCAGAAAAATATAAAGCATACAATAGAGTAAGATTCATGAATAATTGGAAGAATGTGCATGAAGTAAAAGAGATAACTGTAATGGAAATATCTACTGTAAGTAGAGAACCGTCAGTGACTAGTGATTTAGAGTACAAGATAGACATGTAAACAGCTGGAAATGATTCATGGCTATACTATAGAGTTGATTCATGACTACACTACTTTGGAATTATTCACATGACTATTTTTACTCCCCCATCCCCAATGAATAAACAAGGATCGAGACAATTTATGTTAAGATTCATGATTTCACTTCCTCATAAATAAGAGCACATGAAATTGATTCATAAGGGCTCTGTGAATATGAGGATACATGATTCACCAGAGGATACATGAATAGTGAAAGCATAGAGATACATGATGTAAGTGAAACACACATGACATGAAGTATCCGATGCTCCCGAGGGGGATAACATCTCATGAAAAGATCCATATAATACCAATCTGTGTTACCAACGTGACAGCATCAAGTAAAGTAATCTAGCGCAAGAATATAAGTTCTAGCAAGTATAAAACGGTCAGAGAATGTACTCGCCTGATATCTTGAGTATCTGGTGAGTGTAGATGTTCAGACATAGTAGGTGAGTCCTATTTAGAGCAACACAGGTCACAACATGTCCAGAATGGTATAATTGAACATTATAATGCATTCTACATGATGTCTAGGTCATTCTACACTAAAGTCAACTCTCGGTCAACTCTAGTCAACTACACTAGTCAAACTAGGTCAACTAAGCCAAATCCTAGTCCAATAAGTCTCACGAGGCCTAACCAAGCCTATACTAGCACACAAACACAAGTACAATGCCAAACCAAGCAATCACACACACAAGTAGATATATATATATAATATACATAGGCTCACATAGGCTAAATGCCTATAATACAAAGCAATGTACATATAATATATACATGCATATAAAGGGTGAGTGATATATATATATATATATATATATATATATATATATATATATATATATATATATATATATATATATGGGCAGTCATATGTGTCAACATAGCAAAGGGTTATGAATGTGTGTATAGTGTCAATAGCATATAGAAATGTCAAAGTGAGGTGTCACACATGGTGTCAAGGTGTAGTGGACATAGTGCACATGGCAAGGGGGTTGTGAATGTGTCATGAGTGTAAGGGGTTAACATATCATAGGTTTATGATCAATGTATATAGCAGTACAATATATAAAAATTGTGTACAGATATTTAAAGGGGTTAATATACTCAGTCTCAGGAAACATGTAGTTAACATGTTTTAGGTTTACATATGTATGAACATCATTACCAATCCAACAAAGTTGAACAAAGGGGATCATTCTCAGGTTATGTGTGTACAGCAGTACACATGGTGTTCAGACAAGGTAGGGGTAACATGAATGTAGGGGTTTTAAGTGATAGCATGCAAAGGGGGTCATATAGTGTACAGCAGTTATGTGTTCAAAGGGTTCACAGAGAGTATTTATAGATGTAACGTCCCAGTCCCAAAATACGTAGGACTAGGAACGTAGACATGCCAGCCGTATAATAAATATACGTAAGCTGTAAAATGCAGTAGAACTATAACTAATCTCATCTACACAAAAATGAATAAAAGATATCATATAATGATAATGAATTGTCATTGGTACATGTAGTTGGACGGAGACAAATCCACTACCAACTATGAAGAGAAATACATAACAAAAGAAAGATTTTGGCGAGCGAAGCGAAGACGATCCAAGTGCAATCATCCTCGAAGAAATAAAGATGATCATGGCCATGGCTAGAACACATGCGAAAGACAAGAGCACACATCTGACGAGATAACAAGGTCCTCAGAGGGACGTAACAAGACACACAATATCATGCCATATAAACTGAATAAATATTGCTCAAATAAATAAGTCAATTGAATTATAACATGGTCCAATACACACCTATTGAACTAGCGTACCATCTCCCCAACCAAATAAGGACAGGAGATGGTAAACTAATCCACGATGATGTATCTTTCCATACTATGAATCCAATATGGTATCCGGACCCCAACAAGGTTCAATACCTTCTCATCGGAAGTAGTAAGCCACACCTACAACCAAACAAGGACAAGATGTGACGAACTAGTCCGCGACAAGTTATTGTTCCAAGCCACGGTCAGATACAAGTACCCAAACCAAAAGTACTCATACCTAACGGATAAAGGTGCCTAACCAGTCTAAGTAAAATGTAGTTAAGAACAATCCTTCCTACGCATAGGCTCTGGCTAAAATGGGATCGGCATAGTCCTCCCTTGGGCACCAGAGGCCCAATCAATAAGAGCATGACGTTTCGCAGAACGCCAGTGGCCGTCACTAATCATGGGTAATCTTACCCGCGTCTCCGACTGGAGCTCACGGGTTACAAAAGGAAAAGTGCATCGAAGCCCATATGCTAAGGAATTGTCCTCCCCGTCCAATGCCTACTATGTTGTATCTACAACAGTAACCCTCTGTAATCGCTAAGTCAAACTATCATGCAACTCTATTAGCGGTTATTCCTATCGTACGGCTTATACATACCGGTGGCCAGCCAGTCACTGCATGTCCGTGTTCTACATGCGATACCCAACTTCGTGGTACAACGTGTCAAGGCCAATGAATGCAACACACAAAGTGGTCCCTTAAATCTAAGTTTAATATGTAAGAAAAATAATACATAGCAGTAAATATAACTGAACAGTAAGTTCTAACAGGTAATGCCATGTATCACAGTTTATTTTGCATAAAGAAAATAATGAATAATGCATGAAATATGAGCTAAAATAAATAAACAGCAAATGGCAAGGTGTCTTGACTGGTAGGACGTCTGGTGTACTACAATGATCAAGGTAGCACGAACTGCGACTTCGGCGGTGCAACAACTACGCAAGGTGACCCCTTGAGTTGGTTGCAGTTGACGCGCAATGTGATCATGTCGGTACAAAAATAGTCACAGAAGTCAAAACTATGAAAGATGATCTTAAGTGATAGCACGGCCCGTGTCAGTGGGTTTGGAATGGTCCAATTGGCTAAGGACGAGATAAGGAAGTTCGAAATTCGCAAAGAAAAAGGAAATAGGCGATTGGCCATGGACAAGATTTGATATACAAATAGATTTGGTATAGATAATTATCCATAAATATTCTAAATATATATATATATATATATATATATATATATATATATATATATATATATATATATATATATATATGAAGAACTCTACTTAGTCAAAATATTTAATAACCTTTTTAGAAAATAACTATATAATTAGAAACTATGATTTTACCAATCAAAATATTTTTAAATAAATATTTTGAAACATAAAAAATTATTTTAGGGTTAAACCCTTAATTTTGGTCAAATTATTTTTTAGGAAATATTATGATTATACTTTTTAGGTCAAAAATCATACCATAAGATATAATAATATAATTTACTAATAAATAATAATATTAATACTAGTGAAGCCAATGGTAATAATAAAATATTAATAAATTTAATAATATTTATAATATATATTTTGATTGATACTAAGAAAATAATAACTGATAAAATAATATACATGTAACAGCATATATATTGGTCAAAACTTAATACTATCTTTTATCAAAATAATTATATAAATATTTTTTATGGAATGATAACTATAATAAAATAAGAAGGCAATTGTTAATAATATCAAATAACAATAACATATTATATCAGTATTAATAATATTCAAATAATAATAATAACAATAATAATAATAACGTATTAATCCTTCCTTCATCATTTTCTGTGGAAACAAGGATACAAGCCTCAAGAAATCAACTGTTCTCTCAACAGAGAACTCCCAAAAGAACAGAGAAGTCCATTGTTCTGCGAACAGAGAGAAAAAGGAAATTAATAGAGAAAGAAGAAGGAGAACGAGAGAAGAATGAGAGAAGGGATGGTCGAGAGATGTGAGCGGAGAGGGGAAGCCGCGGAAGAGTGCTCAGGGTGGAGGAGGAAGAGTGTGCTGGCGGTTCCAGCCATAGGAGGCCGCTCACCGACGTCGAGCTCGGAGCGGAGCGGTCGCGTTGCCGGGGAGAGAGAGAGGGAGAGGTCAAGTCCTACAGCGGTGCTGGTGCACTCGTCGGGCTCAGCCTCGATGGAACGCGAGGGTTCGGTGGCAGGTGCGCGCGGCGGTTCCTGGACGAGAGGTCTCGTCGGCACACGTTGAACAGGGACGACGACGGTCAGGTAAGTTAGGGTTATGGTTTTATGGTGGTGATTTTGATGATGATGGTGGTGGTAAAGATGAAGATGGGGCCGACGAGGGCTAAAGAAGGAGTTGTCGGCGGGGTGAAGGGTTTAGGGGCCGGAGGTGGGTGACGGCTAGGTGGTGTTTGGTGTGCTCGAGGACGCTAGAAGCGGGGAGAGGAAGGGTGGCCAGGGGTGGCGGCCATTGGGAGACGATGGACACGGTGGTGGTGTTGCGCTCTTGTGGTCGGACCACTGGCCAGGATTGGGTGGTCGACGACAGGTGGTGGTGATTGCGGAAAGAGTCCGGGTGGTGGTGGTGTTGCGGGGTCCGGCAGTCGGAAGAAGGGCTGTGGTGGCGGGGACGCCAGGATGGCGTGGTGGAGATGGTCGATCCGGTGGCACCTGGGGTCGGGGTGATGGCAAGAACGGTGGTGGGTTGGCCGGAGGTCGGGTGATGGTCGGGTTGGTAGCCAAGGTGCGGGTGGTGGTTTTCGGCGGAGGCGGTGGTGTTGATAGGCGAAGGGTTTGGGTGATGACGGCGAGGGTGGATTGGCGGTGACGGGGTCTGGTCATTAGAATAGGATTAGCGTTTACGTGTCGTCGTGTCGGGTGTATCTGACACGACGGGGAAGGATGTTCGGAGTTGTCGGACAAGGGACGCAAATAATGTATATGTAAAAGAAGAGAATAGTGGATGGGAAGGTGGACACAGACACGATGCACAATTTGGGTTATAGAATTTAGAGTTGAAATTTATGGATGAGTACCTCTCCTTATATAGGAGGTGGGAATTCCCACTTGGATAAGGATTAGAATTTATTTAAACCCAATTAGATAATTCAATTATTAATTTAAATCAATAAAATCAAATCTAAATTCAATTCAATTCCAATTTAAATCTAGATAATCTAAACTCACACTAAATACAAATTCTATCTTTAAATTTAAACTATTTAAATCAAATCCATAAAATCTATTCAGGATTTAAATTGCCACAATAATTTCAAAATATGTTTTTCCAAAAATACTAATAATAATAATTTTGAAAATTACATTATTATTTAAAAATAAAATAATAAATAATTATGAAATATATATGTATACACAAATAATATTTACATAAATATACTTATCTAGTATACCATTTTAAAAGAATATTATTTATTATTATAACTGTATAAATGAAAGGCTTTTTATAAATAAAAAATTATAAACTTGGAAATTTTGGTACGATAGCTAAAAATAATTATTATATATATTATTTTGAGACTATAAAAATAGATAAATGTTTTTCAAAAAAATATGTACGCTCGCACATATTCGCACTCGTCGAGCAATTACGAAAAACAAAATTTCGCGCACAACGTACAATACAACTACGCAACGTATAAATACAAAATAAAAAAATCAATACCAAATTTATTTATTTTTGTAAATATAGTAGAAATTTAGGGGTTTTACAATAGACACCATCACATCATTATCATCACCATCAACAACATCAACAAAAACATATAACACAACCTCTATCTTTTCAAATGAACAATATATGGCAACCTCATTCTCAGGTATTGAACAGAATAGCTAACCTTATGCTCAGTTAACATGTGAAATGGCCTAAACCCAGTAACAACATGTGTCAGACATTATGTTGTATATGTAGGTATCAATTCAGTATAATATGTAAACCTATATACAGAAATGAACTAGTGTATTAAACATTACAATGTACAATACAAACCTTAACTCATTTATTAACCAATGCATCAACTTCGTTACAGAAATGAACAATGTATACAATCCTGAACCCCAGAAATTAACATAATAATGTATATGTGGACATCAATCTCAGGAAATAAACAAATTTAAATGAACCTATGTTCAGTTAAAAACCTATGTATCAGACATTATCAATGTAGAGTATCAATATGTTCAAAAATCTAAATTACAACCCAAACATGCATGTCAATATGAAACCAGCTATGTAACTTATATCTCAGGCATGTATATAGGTAAAACTTAACTAATTATCATTAATTAGTAGTTTAATTCACATTTTAAATACTCAGAAAATAGCCCAGACAGAACACAGTATCAGTACAATGAATAAACCCTAAATTGACATCATAAAACCAATTAAACATCAAATTGATGGTTGAGAACATGTCATGCACATGTATATGTGTCCCACAGAGTGTATCGTGTCGATACAATAGGACACGAAGTGTCCAGACACTCAAAAACACACACAGATGTGCACAGACTGCACTGCCTCGTGCGGTCAGTCCAAGGGTTCGTGGACACAACATGAGGTACGATATGTCTCATGCTCGTGTCCACGTATAGCCCATGTATAGGCCTACATACACGACACAACACGTGACACATTCGACACGTGTACGAGTGATACGACACGCATATCAGACGCGATATTACGCGCGTTCAGTCTCTGTGCAAAACTATTGCACATGGCATTTCATGTCCGACACAACACAAGACACCTTAAAACTTGAGGGACACGTTCGCAGACATTTCCCCAATGTGTCCCTTGAGTTTCATCGTATCTCATCGCGTGTCGTGTCTGCTGCATGCCTCGAGCAGCAGGACACAGGCACGGCTCGTGCGCATACGTGTTCGTGTCCAATTTGGATACGGACACGACACAAAATTCACCTCAGTACGACATCAAACCATAAACAACAGATAGATCTACAAATTTGTTCAAAAAAATTAGAAAACAACAATAAAAATCCCTTTTTGGCATTTCATCAAACACCAATGTATAGACACTGACACGCATCCGATACGTACACCAAATCAATACCAATTCCTGCAAAACTCACTCTACAGCTAGGGGAAACCTAAATGAATGCAACTATGGAAATAGATTGGGAATTCGAATGAGTTTGATAAGTTTTACCTATTGAGGGTGAAACCTCAATGAAAGCTTAAATGAATGAGGCCTTGTTTCCAACTTACAATGATCCCCAGCCTCCAATTCCTTGCTAGTTACTCACCAATGATACCCCCTTCTGTAGGGGAGTCCAATGTAATTAGTTTAGTCCAATTTGGAGGAGAAATGAAGAATTGGTGAAGGTTTGGGGAAGAACACTATTAGGGCTTCTTGTAGGAATAAAAAGAGGCAAGGAATTTGTGAAGGTTTGATTAAATAGAGGGGGAGGCTCTTGATGGCTATTGTAGATGGCTAGGGTTAGGGTTTTACAAATGCTAGATGAGTGGCTAAGGCTTGTCCACCTGAATTCAACTTAATCAAAGTCTCACATCAAAAGTAGGTTTCTTACACTAATATCTAACCAAAATATCTACTAACCTAATATCTAAATATTAATCTAACTTAGCCATTAAGTCTCTAACTTTCTAACTAAGCCGCCATGAACATCATTAACATCTAGGTTAGGTCAAAACTAGGTTAGTCTCTAATAAATAGATTAGCACTATAATAATCAATCAAAATTCATTTTCATTAATAAGTCAAAAATGACCAAAATACCCTTAGACTAAAAAGTTGTAATTAGTCATCCTAATCACATGGTTAGGTCCCCCGGTCATAGTTAGTCTCTAGATCATGCAGTCTCTAGGGTTACACTAGCAAAACATCAAAATTACAAGTCACAAATTTAAATAGTTTTAAATTGATTAAAATTCACTAAAAATAATAACATGATTTAAATCTCATCATTAAATGATTAAAATCACAAAAGTTCAAAATTACCCCCATTTTATAAAATTGGGTGTTACAAGAATAGATGAGAAAGAAACCATGTTGTAATCTTTCACTCGTATCTTGCTTCTAGAAGATTTTTTCTTTTGAGGAGATGAATGATCTGTCCAAAGTCCCAGGCCAACATGGGACTGGTTATCTTGAAGACATAAAAAAAGAGGTATCGGAGACCCTTTTCCATCATTTAAGCTAGGAGCTTTCTGTAGGTCGTATCCCATCTTCATCATCAGTTTGCAGGACTGCTGAATATATCGAAAGAATTCTGGTTGGTATTTGGTCTCTGGCTTTGGTGACACGATCGTTAAAGAAGAAAACGATGTTGTTGTTGGAGTAAATATAGTGTTCAGATGAGAAATATGACCCTCCAGCGAAGTGAATTTGCTCGAAGTTATATGGCATAAATTATACTTGGTCGTCTTCTTTGACTTGGCAGAAGAAGTAGATGTCTCTGGTTGGAAGTCGACTACCAAATCGGGGTGAATCTACATGATTTCAACTTTGTTAGTTGATAAAGGTACGAAGCCATCACTTCGTGTTGGCGGAAGGTTGACAATCTCCAAGATAGCCTTTGGGATAGGAACAACACCGTCCTGTACCAGCTGAGCGGAGAAGTCACCGAACTGTAGAGAGATAACATTGGCGATCACCGTCTTCTCGTCTTGCTGAAGAGTGATTTCCTTGGCATTGATCAGCTCTTGGATCTTTCCTTTGAGTACGTAGCATGCCCTGGTTAGATGCCCCAAGAATCTGTGATACATACAATATTTAGGATTGTTAGTTTTATCTACTTCATCCAGCCGCTTAGCATCGGGCAGTTGAAGTTTGTCGCTTTTGATCAGACAATTAAATTTCCTCAAGATGTCGTCTTTATCAAAGGAATACTCCTCTTTGGGACGTGGTGCTCTCTGCGAAGGTGCCGTTGCTACAGGTGCCGACTGGCTCACGTTGATGGTCAAGGCCTCTTTGCCTTTACGGTTGTTTTGAGAACCACTGCTATTTGTAGCAGGATGCTCATCTTTGTCGAGATTAGGCATCGAGATGCCTAACTGCTTCAACTTATCAGCACTGTCTTCAGCTGCCCTAGCACTTACTATGAAGAAGCCCCAATCTTGGAATTCTATGGGTTTCGTCTACATGCTGACTATATGTAACAAGTTTGATTTGCAAGTATTTATAGTCAATGCATCAGGAGTACCCAATGGCATTTTGAGTGCTTCGCGATAGAAGCGCTCTATGAAACGTTCAGCGATTTCATTAGGCCTTTATTTGATTTTAGTAAGGGCTGGCATGGTTATGTCGTTCGTTTCTTCGTAGAACCATTCCAGGAACATCTGTTTTAATGCTGTAAAGGATATTGTATAACCATCTGGCAAGCTACGATACCAGTCATAGGCAACACCTGCTAAACACCCAACGAATACTCTAGTGAGTAGAGCATCATTCTGCTGAAGATGATCGTTCATCACCTCGAAGTGGTTGATATATTGACTCGGAGATGTGCAACCATCGAACATCACTATATCGGCAGAAAATATTTGGGTGGGAACGAAACTTCCTTCCACTCAGCAGGATATGGTTGTTTGATCCCTAGCTTATGCAAACCCTCCTTTTGTTTGAAAGCTTTAAATTGATTTCACAGAAGTTTGACTGCCTCCAAAGGGTCTTCCAACGTTGGAGGAACGGTAGATTGATTTAATGGATTGGGAGGTGGAACTGCGTGATAAGTACCACCTCTGGCACTAAAATGACTCGGAGTAACCTGAGCTTGCATAGTAACATTGAGAGGGGGTTCTACCCCCAGACCAGAGTTGCTAGGTGCAGAGACTGTCACGTGTTCTTGGGTGGTTGGATTTGGATTCACAACCGGCGAAACAACATATTTTGTCATAATCACTATGTGCATGCTCGTAACCATGTTACCCATGGCTTTTAGGTTGGCCTCCAGAGCGACGATTTATTGTTCCTGACTAGTGGAACTAGAAGCATCTTGCTCTTCGTTGGTGACATAGACAGATACTTCTCTGGACATTGAGGATGAGCTGGTGGATAAGATAGTCCAATCAGAATCTTCACTATCGCCATTGAAGTCTGGTAAGTTGCTACCCCCAATATTATGAGTAGGAAGATTCCTTTGACCGAGAGAATCTTGGTTTCTTGATCGTGTGTTCTGATAAACACCTTCACCGGAGTCATAGAGTCGATCAAGGTATTATTGACTGGAAGTGCGGGATGGGTTACGTCTCGGACGTGTTCCACCCCCAGTACCACAAGAAGTCATGTTAATTGAAGCAAATAGCAATTTGTTTTCATCCACCATGATCAATTTAGGAGCCCGAGTGTAGTTCATGCGGTCAAAAATAGACCGTTTGGCTGATTAACAGCAACACTTGATTACTATCTCATGGTGTTGATTACAGTGATATTCCTGATGTGGAGTTACAGTTACATAAGGCGAGCCTGCAGTCTTCCGCTTTTGTACAAGAATTTTACGGAGATCAATTACATTGACAAGAGAAGAAGAAGAAGAAGGCACACGTTCCTTGATTATATTAGGAATATGGTTTCTATTCCTAAGATT
Organism: Iris pallida; assembly: GCA_029216955.1. Lineage (NCBI taxonomy): Eukaryota > Viridiplantae > Streptophyta > Magnoliopsida > Asparagales > Iridaceae > Iris > Iris pallida. Next base: position 7,230,284 of record JANAVB010009196.1, read on the forward strand.
TTGTGTCCCTTGAGTGTACAAGGAAGTATTGAGTTCATTGGTGTAAGTGAGAGGGCTCTTAATTTTAGAAGCCTTCACTGAACACCGATTGGTGGCTGGCGCAGAATGTTTTAGTTTTGTTTGGCACGCCATATGACTTGATGAAAGGAATTTTGCTCTGTGTTTGTTAAGATATATACGCATATCAGTGTCATGTACCACCTGTTTGTCAATCTGGGACATCATCAATTTTTTCTGCTTTGATATTGATATGCACAGGGTAGGAAGATTCTGATTTTGGCCTGATTGGCACAGGCCAGTTTGAAATAGAGTAGGCAGTATACCATGTTGCTTTGTGCATACTGTCCTAGCGCATTTGGCGTGGCATGAATGGGTAGCAGAAAAGAAACTTTGAGCAGAGCCAACTTGCTTGGCATTGATATGATCGCCTCTGCCAAGAGAAGTAGAGTTTATACTCAGAAGTGTTCTGGCATCAATTGGCACAGAGGCACAATCAGATGGATTTTCTACCGAGTCTTGGACAGAGGAAGAATAGGGAGTAGCCACAGGGTGTTTTCTCTTGTTCTGCGTAGAGGCAAAAATGGGTGCACTCTCCACCAAGTTTGGAACTAGAAAGGAATGAGGAATAATCGCAGGGCGCTTTCCCTTGCTTTGTGCAACAATAATAATTGGTGCACCTTCCCTCAAGTTTAGAACTGGAGAAGAGTTGGGGACGGCCATATGGTGTTATCCCTTGTTTTGTGCAGGAACAGTGATTGCTGCGCCTTCTCCCAAGTTTAGAACTGGGGAAGAGTAAGGGATGGCCATATGACGCTTTCCCTTATTTTGTGCAGGAACAGTGATTGATGTGCCTTCCCCCAAGTTTAGAACTGGGGAAGGGTGAGGGACGGCCATATGGCGCTTTTCCTTGTTTTGTGCAAGAATAGTAATTAGTGAGCCTATGGACTTTGGAGTCCAGATGGCACGAATCTTCCTATCTTTGGAGACGACAACAGATACGCGCTTGGCAGGAGCATGCTTGGCACCCCAGCGCCAATCATTGCTTCGTAGGCTGTTTGGTCAACTTGGACGACCAAAGTCTTCTACGTCGTGCCGACAGATGCAATATCACATTGAGTTGTCACTTTCTCGTCAGAGAAGAATGTTGTCCCTAGCAGAGTCGCCATTGTGTTTCCAAGAACAAAAGTATTTCGAGAAAACTAGATTACAAACTAAGAAGGAAAGTTTAAGAGTACAATTTGATTCTGGGGAAGTATAACTGTAGGAATCTGACCAGAAGACGATTACTTTATCCCTTGGCCTATGCGATGTCAGAGAAAAAAAGCTTTTGAATGTGTTGCAGCAACTTTGTCAGAAGATTATGATCATTAGTGATGCTGAAGGAATGATTATGAACTCTATTTATAGAGTTTTGCGATAACCATTAAGTAGTTATCCTGATTGGCGCATGGTGCTGGTTGGCGCACCATCACCCATGTGCGGAAGTAGTTGGCTTAACTGCATGTGACACATGGCATTTTATTAAGAGAGATATGCTTGGTCGTGGGCAATATCACGTACACGTTCCTCAAGATTATTGGCATGTGTGCCATGTCATCTTTAACTATTTCTGGATGATAGTCGATCAATTAGCGCATGCTGATGAATGGTGCAATGCCATCCATGAAGAAGCACTAAGTATTTCAAAACTAGGAAGAGTTGATTGTTTCGTGCCAACTCTGCATGGCGCACAGTAAACGACAGACTTCATAATGATGACTCTGACAATTCTCCTCGAGCGTTGTGTGCTCAGGATTCGAAAAAATATTCTTCGACTGATGAGCTGTCAGTCATGATGACAACCGTTTTGCTTCTCAAAGAAGATCGCCATGTGGCTGCAAGCGCCATATGATGCTCGGCGCCATTTGATGTGGTGCGCCATCTGATCTCAAGCGTTATTTGATATATATATATATATATATATATATATATATATATATATATATATATATATATATATATATATATATATATATATATATATATATATTCTGGCGCTATATGTGAATGGCGCATTACAATGTTTGATATATTTTGAGCTTCTACACTAGTCATATGCCGCGAACATCTGCTATTGAGTATCCACTTGCTTTAGCATGAGAGGGTTGAGGGCCCACCTACAAGACGAGTAGATGAATACTTTGGTACCCATTTCTTCAAGGGTCCACTATGATTAGTCTTAGGAATCCAAGCAAGTAAATTAGTGTCAACAAGCTTTAGAGCTCTACGATACTATGATATGTGCCCATGTGTACAACAGTATGTGTATGTGATTTTCAAAATTATGTTCTTGGTTTCTGTGTTGACAAATTTCTTGTGTGTCTTTCTTGGAAATATGTATGTGAAAGCGTGATTGTGAGAATCATGATGCTTATGTGCTTTCTTTGGTTTAGTCCTTTGTGACGTATGCTTGGTATTAGGACTAACCTTAGGTCGTGTAACATGAATGACATGTTTGTCTTACTTGATCTCTAACTTTTTAGAGATCGCACAAAACTCCTCATATTTAGGAATCATATCTATAAGTCTTTGCTCAGTGACTAAATGTCTCCTTTTCTCTATGTCATAAAGTTCTTGCACTTTGACATTCTTTTTTTCTTTCTTTTCTATGGTGAGGATAGCCTCATGATAGTCCAATTTGAGTTTGTCTATATACTCCGTGTTACCGGTAGTAGATGTATCTTTAATATCTTTAATAAGATTAGACAATCTAGCTACTTCGATTGTGTATACCTTAATCTCTTTGCCAGATTGCTTATACTTATCTAACACATTTCTATGTTCTTCAAGTAGTTCGCTAAAGGCAGTTTCTAGTTCATCAAAAGTAAAATTATCATACAAAGGGTTTTCAGATACCTTATCGAATGCCATCAGACAGACATTTGCACTGCTGCTGGGTCTGTCCTCCTCTTCTGATTTATCTGCCTCACTTTCGTGTCGGATGTTGGTGTTAGCGTACTTTTGTCCTGCTGTAGCTTTTCTGCTCGATCTTGATCGGTCATATGGACTGCTTTTCTTTGATAATGGACAGTCCTTCTTTATATGCCCTGACTTTTTACATCCGAAGTAGATCGTTTCTTCTTCATTGCTTTCATGGACGTCTCTCTTCTTTCGGTTTTATCTCTAAAACTTCAATAATTCTGAAATTTTTTACCAATAGGGCATGTTCATCACCATTGGAATCTCCTTCGTCAGAATCATTATATGATACTCTTTTGGCTTGAGCTTTGAAGGCAATTGATTTTTTCTTTAGGAGTTGCTTCTAACACAGTAAAAGATACATGTACAATATATACTCTCCAATCGGAGGACAATACAGAAAGTACAGCTCAATCATAAATCTAAGGTAGAAAGGTACGATATGATGATAAAAAATCACAAAAAAAATACAAACAGAGGAAAGAAGTCTAAGTGTCTAACGACACAATATCTCAACATCCAGAAATATAATACAACTCAGAATTTCAATACAAGCCAAATGAAAAAGACAAGCCTAGCTAAGCTAATCTAAACAGAAGGGGTGGTATCCTCAGCCAGAGCTGAATCCTCCTGAGAGTCCATCTCGCAAGTGTCATCTAAGCCTGCTCCATAATAGGTAGGAAAGAACTCTTCGGTGTCATCTGTAATATTTTTAACAGGTCCAGTCAGGACAGGAACGAGCACATAATCTCAAACAGTTCATATTATAGCAGGAAATGTAAAACATGCAATAGAGTAAGATACATGAAACGTTGTAAGAAATGTACATGAAAAGTAAGAGAGGTATTTGTAATTGGAAATATCTACTATAAGTAAAGAACTGTAAGTGACTAGAGATTTAGAGCACAAAATGGTTATGTAAACGGCTTCAAATTTGCACATGAATAAGCTACAGAGTTGTACATGAATACCTACTTTGGAATTGATCACATAACCACTTCTACTCCCCCGTACCCCAATCAATAAACAAGGATCTAGATAAGTTATGTTATTATACATGATTTCACATGAAGCTCAATAAATGAGTGCACATGAATAGTTATATATGAAGGCTCTGAGAACATGAGAGTACATGAATCACATGAGTATACATGAATGGTGGAAGCACAGAAATACATGATGTAAGTAAAAAAGCACATGACATGACGTATCTGATGCTCCCGAGGGGGATAACATCTCATGAAAAGATTCATATAGTACCAATCCGTGTTAACAACGTGACAGCATCAAGTAAAGTAATCTAGAGCAAGAATATAAGTCCCAATAAGTATAAAACGATCAGAGAATGTACTCGCCTGATATCCTGAATGTTCGATGAGAATAGATGTCCAAATCAGAGTAACTGAGTCCTATTTAGAACAACACAGGTCACAATGTATCCATAATGGTAAAAATAAAGTTTGCAATGCATTCTATATGATTCTAGGTCAATCTAGGCCAAAGTCAACTCTTGGTCAACTCTGGTCAACTATACAATCAAACTAGGTCAACTACAGTCAACTGTGGTCAAACTGTCACGACCCGCATCCTATAGTAAGGGCACGAGAACGTAACAACGCCCAGCCTACGCCGCAGTGTCGGCGGTAGAATACTATCCTAGGTCACATCATCTAACAAAATAATGCTAAGCAGTTTATACTCCCCGAATGGGGGTGACATAGCAGATACAGTCTCAATCACATCTAAGGTAGAGCATGATAAAGATAGATAAAACATGAAATCCAAAAGAGATACAGGAGATAGAAGTCTAAGTGTCTAAGATACATAAACCCAGAAATACATCTCAAAACTCAAATACAGTAATCCACAAAGTAAATACATCTCCAGACAAAATGAAATAACTATCTAAACAACCTCTACTGTGTCTCCTCTAGGCTAGCAGGCAATCCCAGGCCATCTATAAAATTTTATCAACAGGTCCAGTCAGGACAGGAGCGAGCATATTACATCTCAACAGTTCATAGCAGGTTAGAAAATATAATCATGCAGTAAAGTAAGATACAGGTACTGAAAGAAATGTTGTATGTAAACAGAGAGAGAGCTGTAATAGAAATATCTACTAATAATAAAGACTAACAGTGGCTAGTGAGTCAGAGTACAATATAGACATGTAAATGGCATAGGAGATTCTGATGCTACACTATGGAAGATATTCTGATGCTACACTACTGGAATAGTATTCACATGTCTATTTCTACTCCCCCGTACCCCCAATCAATACACAAGGATCCAATCAGGTTATGTTATGATTCTATGTAACAGCCCCCGAAGGGTGGTAAGCCCCCGAAGGGTGGTAAGCCCCCGAAGGGTGGTACATAGTAGTCCCAAAAAAATGGGGATTCTAGGAGACTCTGTGATCATAAGAGTATATGTCACAAGTGATCAAAGAACCTGTGAAGCATAGTGATACGTCATGTAAGTGAAACGCACAGAACATGTAGTACCCGATGCTCCCTAAGGATAACATCTCAAGAAGGGATCCGTATAGTACCAATCCGTGTGACCAACGTGACAGTACAAGTAAAGTAATTTAATGCAGGAAATAATTCTAAGCAGGATATGAAATGATCAGAGAATGTACTCGCCTGATAACCTGAACAGCTGATAAGTATAGGGGGTCCAACTGAAGCCACAGAGTCCTATTTAAAGCAACACAGGTTACAAGGTGTTCAAGTTATAATAAATGAATCTCTACAAACAATCCATTTTATCCTAGGTTCTTCTAAGTCAAATTAACTCTAGGTCAACTCCGGTCAATAATTTAGTCAAACTAGGTCAAGCGTTGACTTACAGTTGACTTTTGGTCAATTGGTCAACTTTGATCAAACATGGTCAAATCTAGTCTAATTATTAAAGATACAAAGTGTACTTCGTTATTCGTACGTCAAAACTTACGACACGCAAATCGAGATGAGATGATCAACGGTAAAGTTGATAATCTTATTACAGTGATCCACGTGTCCATCTTGTCAATTTCAGCGATGTAAGATCACTGGAATTGACTGATCTCAGTTTCGTTGTACTAATCCCGAAATACGAACATTATAAGAATTAATTATTAATTAATTATAAAAAGGTTAAACTCAGAAAAATTATCAACAAACATTGTCGGACGATGAAATAAACATCGTCAACGTGTCCAGAATGGTCAAATTAGATAGGATAGCCTACCCAACGGTCCAATTTGGATACAAGGGCAAAAAGGTAATTTCGGGTCAAAACGGTGTCCGTGTCGGAGCCGTTTCGCACCGAAAAACGTGCAAGGAAATAAGTCTATAAAATATAACAAATTGTAGGTCCACGAAACCAGAATGACGATACGAACCCAACGGTATCTCCAGAATTGGATTTCGTTGACCCGATCTCAATTTGGTCCGTTGACCAGAACTTGGAATTTCGGTTTGCACGGAAATACGTGCCAGAGCCAATGTTCTCAAAACTCAGCAAACTATATGTCAACGAGTCCAGAATGACGATACGAACTCAACGGTATATCCGGAATTGGATTCCGATGAGCCGATCTCAAAATGACCCGTTGACCCGGATATTGGTATCTGACTTGCACCGAAATGCGTGTCGGATCCAACGTCCACCAAAATCTAGTAAATTATATGTCAATGAGTCCAAAATGATGATACGAACTCAACGGTATATCCGGAATTGGATTCTGATGAGCCGACGTCAAAAAGTCCCGTTGACCCAGAATGTGGGACCCACTTTGTACCGAAAAACGTGTCAGGGCCCACGTTCTCCAAATCTAACAAATTTTATATGAAAACATGCCAGAACGACGCCACGAGTCTAATGGTGGTGTTAGAAATGAAATCTGGAGTCCCATGTTCAAAAATGGAATTTTACAAGTTGGAAATTACGAATTCGGACTACCAACTTTGGCGTCGAATTCAACCAATCAAACAAGCTCACAATGAAACGAAACTGGAGAGGTAGCAAGAGGGTTATACCAGCTTTTCACAGGAACTGGTAGCACGCCAAACGGAGCTGCGGTAGAGGAGATACAAGCTAACGAAGTTGGCCCCACAAAACTGTCCAAATTTAATACAATTTAAACGGTCAACTTGGTGGCCGGTTTTGATGTAACAAACGGTAAAATTAACGGACGAAAATTGACAGGGATGAAAGTGGATATACCAAGATTATGACGGAGCGAAGAAATCTTCGATCCAATGGTCGGATTTTAGGAAAAATGTACGCGAAGTCGCTGCGACGGAACACATTTCCAGCCTTGTTCCCGAGCTCATCACGACGGGACGTCGTGCAAAACGCACGAATCGCCTCGACGGCACGTCCCGGAGGACGGTGGCCGTCAGGGGAGAACTCGACGGAGTTCAGCGCACGGCCAGGGGGCCACGGCGGCCCGCGCGGCGGTGCAGCGGCGCACGACGGCGGCCCGCGCGCCCGCACGCGTGCGCGCCTGTACGCAAGCATGCAGCTGCTGTTGCCCCTGGTGCGCGGGGCTGCGCGCCTAGGCCAGGCCGGCGAGGCACGGCGGAGGGCTGCGCAGCACACCTCGGCGAGGGAGGAGGTGGTCGTGATGGCTGTTATGGTGGTGGTGGCGGTTTGATGTTGATGGTGGTGGCGGTGTAAGTGATAAGGAGGAGGAGAGAAGGAAGAGTGGTGGAGCTCGGGATGGCCGGGCTGAGCTCGCCGGGGTGGTGGCCGGTGGCGCTCGGTCGGGGAGGAGGTGGTCGGGACATGGCCAGGAGATGGAGGTCGGGCCAGTGAGGAGGAGTTGTGGTTTTGAATGGAAATGAATAAGTGGGAGAGAGAAAGAGGAAGAATAATAATGTGAGAGGGAGAGAGAGAGAAAGTTGCTCTCCTAGAATTTAGGGCCGGCACACTATAGGGGGTGTGGGGAAAAGTTTCATGGGGAAAATTAAATGGATGAGATTTAGTTAGGGGAAATCAATGGCAATGATGGAATATAGGAAAAATAGGTAATTCCAATAGGGGTTCAAATAAATAAAATTCCAATAAATATTGAAATAGGTAAACATGATATTTAATATTATTTTTGGACGAAAAAAGTGAGAGGGTCATGATGGAGGGCAACAGGGATCTGGGCTGGACTCGATGGAGCCGGATTGGGTCAAAACTGGACATTGTGTAAAAATTGAATTAAAATTAGACGTTGATGATCATGGGTAAATAAGTAGCACATGGGGATTCCAATAAATGGGACACAAGTGGCGGACGGGTAGTAGGCTCAATGTGGGCCATGTCCATAATTGGGGCTGGCAGGTTTTGGTCGACAGGGGACCCACAAATCAAGTTGAAAAATGAATGTGACGTCGTGGGGTAAAATAAAATCGGATCACGTGTCAGAAAAGTTGTGCGAAGCAAATGGAGCACAAAATGGCGTGTCTGAGTGGGACACGAAGGTCAAGGGTGAAGAGCGTCTCGAGTAGATCATCAATGAGAAGTTGGCTTCAAGAAACTGACTGGTCTTGTGCTCCCAATTTAAAAGTCACGGTAACGCGCTGAAAATGATCAAGGAAAAGAGTGGAAAAATAATTAATAATCAAACGGTCTAAATCAACCCGAAGTTCTGTGAAGCAAAAAGAGCACAATGGAACAAGTTTGGATGGGACACTATATACCGTCATGAAGGCAATCATGTCCACTCCAAAACTCGTGAAGAAGATTTCTAGAGTTGAACATCCCTGACACTCCAAATATCAATGGCACGGGAAAGTACACTAATAGATAAATAACCAGAATAAATCATTTACTAAAACTAAATCAATCAGAAAAATTTTAAAAAAAATTAGCCCGAAATTCAGGGTGCTTACATCCTACCCACCTTATAAAAATTTCGTCCTCGAAATTAAAATATTCATACTCCCTCTAGGTCAAACCCCCACAATCAAGCCCCAAAACTTAAATAAAACATACCATCAAAAGGACGACATACAAGGTCATGGCATACGGTGGTAGTGAAAGTCTCATCTAGGTATACTAGTCATGCTAACCGAAACGGTCATAGGGTATCAAAACACACAAGCAGTCTAGGGTGTCAAACCGGAAAAGACACAGAATAACAATTCATCAAAACTGTAAGACAGCCTACCATCCTATATAAAAACTGGTACAAAAAAAATAAAGAAAGGTAACTACCAATTATCTAAGGGGTACTATTCAAAGAAAAAAAATCAAAATCACAAGTTAAAGAATGAAAGTCAATTACATGGAAATCCAATCACAAAACATATTAAGAATATTAGTCTCGATACGATCTAAGTTGATCAAATTGGGGAAATTAAGATTTAGGCAATATGGAGGACAGTTCAACAAAGTCTGAGAACGAACATACAAGGATGGAGATTCAGGTCACAACCAAATTTAATTCAATTAAGTACAACCCAAGATAAGAAAAGATAATCGAAGTTGATTTGGTCGTGATTAAGGAAACTAGGATTCAATGATATTGTAAACCCTTTTGGAGAAAAACAAGAAAGATTTCATACGAAGGTCAGTTAATCATCTCTCTTTGATACCATCAGTTTACCATTTGCTAATCATATTTTCTCACAACCCCAATATAAAATCGACCTTCATATGACTACCCTCAAAATTTCTATAACCTTCAGTCATCTAAACTTTTACCATGATTACCATAGACAAAATTTCACTTCTAAAACATTTTCCACGAAGCATACCCCTCTTAATTAGGTATCAACACTTATTCATTTAATCAAATTTCCAAATTTCTTCACCTTGTTCTAAATTAAACCCGAAACCTCTAAATCCAGTTTACGAAATCCTTGAATTTGTTTAAATCAAGTCTCGTATTTAATTTAACTCCAATACCACTATATCACACAAATTTATTCTTGTTTATAAATCAACCTTCATATTTTCTTCAATGTTCACCTTCAAATGTTATCCTTTTGAATTCCACAATTTCTCCCAATCATCTAAAATAATTTATATAACGTAAAATCCTTGTGTTCTCTCTGTCTCTAGTCACCCTCTTAAAATATCTAGTTCAATTTTACATAATCATTTTATTCAATTAAATTCTCCTTTCCATCTCTAAATTTCTACATAGCCTTGTAATAGTTTCCAAGAATCAATAACAAAGATTTTTAAGTTCTCAAAACTAGGTTGACCTCTGATATCCTCATTAGTTTTTTTTTTGAAATATATCCCTGAATTACTTATAACCAAAATTTTCTGCAATTGTTTCTAAATTGATAACATTTATCACTTGATTCCATTCTAAACCTTTACCACATCTTCCTCTCAAAAAAAATTTCATAATTGACATCCAACGTTCTGATTCCTACAAATCATTTTATGATAACCATTTACGTCATTTCCGAACTAGATGATTTACGTTATTTCCTCAACATTTCTCAGGCAAAAATGATATGAAGATTCAAGAGTTTCAAAGTACAGCTGACAGAATGTGATACAAGACGGAATTGATATAATCGGGACAGTTATATAAGACAAGGAATGATGGTAATAAATATTGGAAGGAAGAGAATGATAAAAGAATCTGTTCTGCTTATCTGTTTAAAAGAGGAACCCATTTTGAAATCAAAGCTATAATATCAAATCCAAAATAAGGCCTAGCAAAATCACTGATTTATTGTATTAAGAAGAAATAAATTTGTAAGAAGTTACACAAGGTTTATAGAAATAGATAAAGCTACATCCTAAGTAAACAATGAGAAACAAAACAAAACAAAACAACAATAATTCCTTTTTTTTTAAATGACTGAAACAAAAGTAGCAAAAACATGTTCGAAAACATTTAAGGTACAATCTGATAATCATATGCGTCTATCCAAAATCATGGTACTCTAAATCCTCGTCATACTAGTAAGCAAGGCTACGATAATCACAGAGTCCTTGACTTATGCACATACCTCTGAAATCATGGTATTTAACATTTTCGCGATGCCGCTAGCTTGGCTGCGAAAACCTTAAATTCCCACACCCGAGAAATATATCCAAAGTCAGACTATATGTCCTCACCATGCTGGCTAATGTGACTATAGAAGACTAGATTCCATAACATAGATGACCTAGCCCATATAATTTTATCTTGTCCAAAATTAAATTAAATCAACAATGAATACCCATAAATCAAATCAAATTTATCAACGAACTTCAAAATTCAAAATGAACAAAAATCTATCAAAATACAAACTCGGATGCAACAGCTATCATCAAGATTCAAAATTCGACAATCATCCATCAAAATCAATGAATACAAACTCAAATTCAACCATAATCCATCAAAATCAAATTTAACAACAGAAAGTAAAAATAAATCAAATCAAGGGAAAAAAAAGTTTTCAAATCGAAGTTAAAATAAGATTCTCAAGGGTCGTCCTAGGAATCTCTCAAGGATTCCTAACTGTGATTGAGTACCTTCAAATATATCATATTCCTACTGCAGGCTGTAGTGGTACTCTAGTTCGAATACCACTACACAAACTCGACCTGCATGGACCACCACTAAAAACGTGTCACGACCCGCACCCTAGAGTAAGGGCACGAGAACGTAACAACGCCCAGCCTACGCCGCAGTGTCGGCGGTAGAACGCTGTCGTAGGTCACATCATCTAACAAAATAATGCTAAGCAGTTTATACTCCCCGAATGGGGGTGACATAGCAGATACAGTCTCAATCACATCTAAGGTAGAGCATGATAAAGATAGATAAAATATGAAATCCAAAAGAGATACAGGAGATAGAAGTCTAAGTGTCTAAGATACATAAACCCAGAAATACATCTCAAAACTCAAATACAATAATCCACAAAGTAAATACATCTCCAGACAAAATGAAATAACTATCTAAACAACCTCTACTGTGTCTCCTCTAGGCTAGCAGGCAATCCCAGGCCATCTGTAAAATTTTATCAACAGGTCCAGTCAGGACAGGAGAGAGCACATTACATCTCAACAGTTCATAGCAGGTTAGAAAATATAATCATACAGTAAAGTAAGATACAGGTACTGAAAGAAATGTTGTATGTAAACAGAGAGAGACCTGTAATAGAAATATCTACTAATAATAAAGACTAACAGTGGCTAGTGAGTCAGAGTACAATATAGACATGTAAATGGCATAGAAGATTCTGATGCTACACTATGAAAGAGATTCTGATGCTACACTACTTGGATAGTATTCACATGTCTATTTCTACTCCCCCGTACCCCCAATCAATACACAAGGATCCAATCAGGTTATGTTATGATTCTATGTAATATCCCCCGAAGGGTGGTAAGCCCCCGAAGGGTGGTACATAGTAGTCCCAAAAAAATGGAGATTCTAGGAGACTCTGTGATCATAAGAGTATATGTCACAAGTGATCAAAGAACCTGTGAAGCATAGTGATACGTCATGTAAGTGAAACGCACAGAACATGTAGTACCCGATGCTCCCTAAGGATAACATCTCAAGAAGGGATCCGTATAGTACCAATCCGTGTGACCAACGTGACAGTACAAGTAAAGTAATTTAATGCAGGAAATAATTCTAAGCAGGATATGAAATGATTAGAGAATGTACTCGCCTGATAACCTGAACAGCTGATAAGTATAGGGGGTCCAACTGAAGCCACAGAGTCCTATTTAAAGCAACACAGGTTACAAGGTGTTCAAGTTGTAATAAATGAATCTCTACAAACAATCCATTTTATCCTAGGTTCTTCTAAGTCAAATTAACTCTAGGTCAACTCCGGTCAATAATTTAGTCAAACTAGGTCAAGCGTTGACTTATAGTTGACTTTTGGTCAACTGGTCAACTTTGATCAAACATGGTCAAATCTAGTCTAATTATTAAAGATACAAACTGTACTTCGTTATTCGTACGTCGAAACTTACGACACGCAAATCGAGATAAGATGATCAACGATAAAGTTGATAATCTTATTACAGTGATCCACGTGTCCATCTTGTCAATTTCAGCGATGTGAGATCACTAGAATTGACTGATCTCAGTTTCGTTGTACTAATCCTGAAATACGAACATTATAAGAATTAATTATTAATTAATTATAAAAAGGTTAAACTCAGAGAAATTATCAACAAACATTGTCGGACGATGAAATAAACATCGCCAATGTGTCCAGAATGGTCAAATTAGATAGGATAGCCTACCCAACGGTCCAATTTGGACACAAGGGCAAAAAGGTAATTTCGGGTCAAAACGGTGTCCGTGTCGGAGCCGTTTTGCACCGAAAAAATGTGCAAGGAAACAAGTCTATAAAATATAAAAAAATTATATGTCCACGAAACCAGAATGACGATACGAACCCAACGGTATCTCCAGAATTGGATTCCGTTGACCCGATCTCAATTTGGTCCGTTGACCAGAACTTAGAATTCTGGTTTACACGGAAATGCGTGCCGGAGCCAATGTTCTCAAAACTCAGCGAATTACATGTCAACGAGTCCAGAATGACGATACGAACTCAACGGTATATCCAGAATTGGATTCCGATGAGCCGATCTCAAAATGACCCGTTGATCCGGATATTGGTATTTGACTTGCACCGAAATGCGTGTCGGATCCAATGTCCGCCAAAATCTATCAAATTATATGTCAACGAGTCCAGAATGACGATACGAACTCAACGGTATATCCAGAATCGGATTCTGATGAGCCGACGTCAAAAAGTCCCGTTGATCCAGAATGTGGGACCCACTTTGCACCGAAAAACATGCCAGGGCCCACGTTCTCCAAATCTAACAAATTTTATATGAAAACATGCCAGAACGACGTCACGAGTCTAATGGTGGTGTCAAAAATGAAATCTGGAGTCCCGTGTTCAAAAATAGAATTTTACAAGTTGAAAATTACGAATTCGGACGGCCAACTTTGGCGTCGAATTCAACCAATCAAACAAGTTCACAATAAAACGAAACTGGAGGGGTAGCAAGAGGGTTATACCAGCTTTTCACAGGAACTGGTAGTATGCCAAACGGAGCTACGGTGGAGGAGATACAAGCTGACGAAGTTGGCCCCGCAAAACTGTCCAAATTTAATACAATTTAAACGGTCAACTTGGTGGCCGGTTTTGATGTAACAAACGATAAAATTAACGGACGAAAATTGACAGGGATGAAGGTGGAAATACCGAGATTGTGACGGAGCAAAGAAATCGTCGATCCAATGGTCGGATTTTCGAGAAAACGTACGCGAAGTTGCTGCAACGGAACACGTTTCCAGCCTCGTTCCCGAGCTCGTCACGACGGGACGTCGTGCAAAACGCACGAATCCCCTCGACGGCGCGTCCCGGAGGACGGTGGCCGTCAGGGGAGAACTCGACGGAGTTTGGCACACGGCCAGGGGGCCACGGCGGCCCGCACGGCGGCACGACGGGGCACGACGGAGGCCCATGCGCGCGCGCGTGCGCGCCTGTACGCAAGCGTGCAGCTGTTGTTGCCCCTGGTGCGCGCGGCTGCTAGCGGGGCTTCGCACCCAGGCCAGGCCGGCGAGGCACGGCAGAGGGCTGCACGGTACACCTCGACGAGGGTGGAGGTGGTCGTGATGGCTGTTATGGTAGTGGTGGCGGTTTGATGTTGATGGTGGTGGCGGTGTAAGTGATAAGGAGGAGAGAAGGAGGAGTGGTGGAGCTCGGGATGGCCGGGCTGAGCTCGCCGGGGTGGTGGCCGGCGGCGCTCGACCGGGTAGGAGGTGGTCGGGGCATGGCCAGGAGAGGGAGGTCGGGCCAGTGAGGAGGAGTTGTGGTTTTGAATGGAAATGAATAAGTGGGAGAGAGAAAGAGAAAGAATAATAATGTGAGTGGGAGAGAGAGAGAAAAAGTTGCTCTCCTAGAATTTAGGGCCGGCACACTATAGGGGGTGTGGGGAAAAGTTTCATGGGGGAAATTAAATGGATGAGATTTAGTTAGGGGAAATCAATGGCAATGATGGAATATAGGAAAAATAGGTAATTCCAATAGGGGTTCAAATAAATAAAAATTCCAATAAATATTGAAATAGGTAAACATGATATTTAATATTATTTTTAGACGAGAAAAGTGAGAGTGTCATGATGGAGGGCAACATGGATCTGGGCTGGACTCGGTGGAGCCGGATTGGGTCAAAACCAGACATTGTGCAAAAATCTAATTAAAATTAGACGTTTATGATCATGGATAAATAAGTAGCACATGGGGATTCCAATAAATGGGACACAAGTGGCGGACGGGTAGTAGGCTCAATGTGGGCCATGTCCATAATTGGGGCTGGCAGGTTTTGGTCGACAGGGGACCCACAAATCAAGTTGGAAAATGAATGTGACGTCGTGGGGTGAAATAAAATCGGGTCACGTGTCAGAAAAGTTGTACGAAGCAAATGGAGCACAAAATGGCGTGTCTGAGTGGGACACGAAGGTCAAGGGTGAAGAGCGTCTCGAGTAGATCATCAATGAGAAGTTGGTTTCAAGAAACTGACTGGTCTTGTGCTCCCAATTTAAAAGTCACGGTAACGCGCTGAAAATGATCAAAGAAAAGAGTGGGAAAATAATTAATAATCAAATGGTCTAAATCGACCCGAAGTTCTGTGAAGCAAAAAGAGCACAAGGGAACAAGTTTGGATGGGACACTATATACCGTCATGAAGGCAATCATGTACACTCCAAAACTCGTGAAGAAGATTTCCAGAGTTGAACATCCCTGACACTCCAAATATCAATGGCACGGGAAAGTACACTAATAGATAAAACCAGAATAAATCATTTACTAAAACTAAATCAATCAGAAAAATTTTAAAAAAATCAGCCCGAAATTCAGGGTGCTCACACAAACTATCTAGGGTTTGGTCAACAATGGTCAACTAGTCTAGGTTAGTCAATTCTAGGTCAAGTTTGACCCACAGTTGACTTTGGTCAACTTATTCGAGGAACTAGTCAAAGTGTGTCTAATTAGGCCTATAGGGTCATTTCTAATCACAACTGGTCATAGGCTATAATATCCTATACCAATATCATATAGCCTACAATAAACTACCTTACACATAACCTTACACACATATATCTATATTATACATTACACACATATATAAACTGTGTTAACTATATATATATATATATATATATATATATATATATATATATATATATATATATATATATATATATATAAAATAAAAAAAATATATATATATATATATATATATATATATATATATATATATATATATATATATATATATATATATATTTATATTTATATTTATATTTATATTTATATATATAATCAAAATATATATATATATATATATATATATATATATATATTTTTTATATATATATATATATATATATATATATATATATATATATATATATATATATACATATATATATATATATAGTAAAAAAAAAATATATATATATATATATATATAGTAAAAAAAAATATATATATATATAGTAAAAAAAAATATTTATATATATATATAGTAATATATATATATATATATATATATATATATATATATATATATATATATATATATATATATATATATATATATATATATATATATATATATATTGTGATGCTTGACATGTTAAACTTGAGACACTCTCACTCTATACACACACTCACACACTGTTTACCCTTTACCTAAGATCACCACAGTCACTTTCATACCTATATCTAACTGCACACACCTGAACACATTGCACACAAACACACATGGTTGTTTGCACACTCACACACCCTCTACACACATACACACACACACTTTCACATACAAATATATACCCATTCCCTCTCTCTCTCTCTCTCTTTATATATATATATATATATATATATATATATATATATATATATATATATATATATATATACCCCTTCCCCCTCTCTCTCTCTCTCTATATATATATATATATATATATATATATATATATATATAGAGAGAGAGAGAGGGAAGGGGTATATATATATATATATATATATATATATATATATATATATATATATATATATATATATATATATGAGGAAAATGTACCTAAGGTCGACCTTAGGTAAGTTACCTAAGGTCGACCTCATTTTCCTCACTTTACAACATTTTTTCTTGAATTTTTTTTATGGGATTCATCTACACCTTATTGATTGGCAACATACCAAATTTCAAGAAAAAATAATATTGTTTAGCCCCCTATCAATAAGGTGCAAAATCGACGGTGTAGCAGGAAAGTTTTAGACCGTCGATTTTGCAAGGGATAGATAGGGGGCTAAACAATATTATTTTTTCTTAAAATTTGGTATGTTGCCAATCAATAAGGTGTAGATGAATCCCATAAAAAAAAATTCAAGAAAAAAATGTTGTAATGTGAGGAAAATGAGGTCGACCTTAGGTAACTTACCTAAGGTCGACCTTAGGTACATTTTCCTCTCTCTCTCTCTCTCTCTCTCTCTATATATATATATATATATATATATATATATAAAGAGAGAGAGAGAGAGAGAGGGAAGGGGTATATATTTGTATGTGAAAGTGTGTGTGTGTGTGTGTATGTGTGTAGAGGGTGTGTGAGTGTGCAAACGACCATGTGTGTTTGTGTGCAATGTGTTCAGGTGTGTACAGTTAGATATAGATATGCAAGTGACTGTGGTGATCTTAGGTAAAGGGTAAACAGTGTGTTAGTGTGTGTATAGAGTGAGAGTGTCTCAGGTTTAACATGTCAAGCATCACATATTAGTTTAACATTAACCCCAAAGTACCATACCCATATTTTAGTTTAAACCCAACATCATGCCCCATATCCAAACTCAGAAACCAGTTTTTAGTTAAACTCAATTTAAACAAACAAAACCCAAAGTTCATTCAAATCTCAATTCATATTTAAAGTATCAGAAAAAATGACAAACCCTATCCTAAACCCAATTTTGAAACATAACTCATGTGAAACCCAAAATCACATGTGCACAGGTGTCTAGCATGCTTGTGTCAACCCTAGGAACGTGTACACATGTCCAGAGACTGGACACGAAGTGTCCAAACCAAATACAACCATAGTATCAGAAAACTGTGGGCACACGGGCTCGTGCAGCCATGTTGAGTCATGTCAGACACAACATAGTGCACGTGACACCTCATTCATGTGCACACATGTAGCTAGGGTATCAGTCTAGGTGGTCGTCACCTCACTTGGTGTCCACGATGTGTCTGTACACGACACAAACTGTGTATCAGTCGAAGGAATTCGACTGAGCACGTTCAGTACAAAACGCGTGTACACGTGATATCGTGTCCGACACGAAACCAATAGACAAAAAACTTGGGGGCTGACAAGTCAGTCATGGCCCCCACCTCCATGCCAAATGGCAAGTGTCCACATGTTGGATACGAGGAGAAATCGTGCACGAATAGCAGGGCACGCATGCGACAGTATCGTGCTGCGATTCGTATCCAGTTTGGACACGAATCCGACACAGAAATATGCTCAATGCTTAGGGAAATCAAAACATACATGAAGGGCTATAAATCTATTCAAATAGAATTCAAAATAAATAAAATTAAATCCTTTGAGGCATTTCATCGAACACTTGCAATAACACTCCGATGCACATACGATACGCATATCAAATCAACACCAATTCCTACCAAACTTGGCCTATAGGTCCATGGTGCCTAGATGCACGCATTCATGAAGAGAAAACAGAAGTTTAAAGGAGTTTAGGGCTATTTACCTATTGAGAGTTGAATCTCAATAAAAACGCTAAGGAAGATATCCTTCTCCAAAAGCTATGGGCCAATGTGCTCCAAATCCTTGCTAGCTAGCCTCCCATAGCCTCTATAGCAGCAATGGACCTCAATGCAAGAGACTAGGCTCAATTTGGAGGAGAAATAAGAAATTGGAGAAATTTGGGGAAGAACAAACTAGGGTTTGAAGGAGCTTTTCAAAAGAGGCAAGAAATGAATGAAGACACATTAAATAGGGAAAAAGGCCTCTCTTACTACTATGGCCGGCCAAGCATGGCTATGGTTAGGGTTTTGGTTCATGTGGTGGGCTATGGGCTTCTCTCTAGTAAGCTAGTTAAGCCTTCAAGCTAAAAGCCCAACCAACACCTTAAACCAAATCTCTAAATGAACTTAAGTAATCTCCTAGTTAGATTAGGATCTAAACACAAGTCTAACATGCAAGCTAAGTCTCTATGGTCATGGTTAGACACTAGGCTAAGTCTCTAAAGTCTCAACTAGCAAAAGACCAAAATCACATCACTAATTAAAATATTAAAAAAATCAAAAATTTATAATTACCAAATACCCTCATTCTAAAATGTGGTAGTGACAAATCTACCCTCCTTAAAAGAATTTCGTCCTCGAAATTGAACGGCGAAACTAAACTGATGAGAAGGATAGAAAATCATACCTCAAGGTCCAAAAAGATAAGGGTATCGCTCGCGCATCTCATCCTCCCTCTCCCAAGTAGACTCTCCTCGAGAATGATGCCTCCATGCGACGTAAACCAAAGGTATCATCTGGTTCCTCAGTACCCTCTCTTGTCAATCCAGAATCTCCACAGGCTGTTCTGGACAGCTAAGAGTAGGTCCCACCTCGATCTCGAAATGATCGAGTACATGGCTAGGATCTGCCACATACTGTCTCAACTGCGACACATGAAATACGTTGTGGACTTCCTCTAATGTAGGTGGCATGTCTAGCCTGTAAGCCATGTCACCGACTCTTCCGCTAATACCGAAAGGTCCGATAAAGTGCGGGCTAAGCTTTCCACCTCCACCAAAGCGAATAGTACTACGTGTCAGAGATATCCTCAAGAAAACCAGATCTCCAACCTAATAACAAACAAGGTCTCAAATTAACTATAATAATCAAACAAATCACAAAATAGACCAATCCTAATTCTAATATTATCTCTAAGTTGTACCTCAAACTCCAAAGGTCTGCGGTGGCTATCGGCCTAATGTCGATGTCTGTCCTGCGCCACGCGAAGTCGATCCCTGATGAGCTTCACCTTCTCGGCTGTGTCCATAACCATCTCAGGTCCCAATAAAGCTCGCTCTCCAACGTCATCCCAAGATAAGGGAGTACGACATCTTTGCCCGTACAACGTCTCGAATGGTGACATCTCAATGCTGGCCTGAAAACTGTTGTTGTATGCAAACTCCACCAAGTACAGATGATCCTCCCAGGAACCTCCAAAATCCATGACACAAGTTCGCAGTATGTCCTCGAGTGTCTGAATAGTCCTCTCTGACTGTCCGTCCGTCTGAGGGTGGTATGCAGTACTAAACTTGAGCTGAGTGCCCAAACTAGTCTGCAGACTCTGCCAGAAATATAAAGTAAAGCAACTATCCCGATATGAGATAATGCTCACCGGAACTCCATGAAGTCTGACAATATGCCGCATGTACATCTCTGCTAGCCGCTCTGTAGACAAACTCACTTTAAATAGCAAAAAATGGGCCAATTTGGTCAACTTGTCTACGATGACCCAAATCGCGTCTTTCCCTTCTGGTGTACACGGCAATCCTAAAACAAAGTCTATCGTGATATGCTCTCACTTCCACTCCGAAATTGGCAATGGCTGTAACAGTGCTCCTGGCCTCTATCTTTCTACCTTTACCTGCTAGCAGACTAAACATCTGGCTACGAAGCGTGCTACCTCCCGCTTTATCCCATACCACCAAACATGCTCCCTCAGGTCCCTGTACATCTTGTGGGCACCTGGATGTATAGAGTATTGACAACGGTAGGCCTCATGTATAACCTGGTCTCGAAGATCTCCACTGGGTACACACAGTTTGGAACCGTGCCTCAATGAGCCATCCTCTGCAATGACAAACTCATCCACCAGTCCTGCTCGAACCTGCTCTCGGATACACCGCAAAGCAACATCGTCAAACTGAGTCGACTTGATCCTCTCCATCAAGTTTGACTGAATCTGCAGACCCCACATCTGCATCTCAACTCCCGACACTATCACCACGATCCCCAGGCTCTCTAGGTTTGCTAGCAAGTGACGGTCTACTGTCAAACACATGGCTGTCGGATATCTACTCAAGGCATTAGCAACCACGTTAGCCTTCCCTTGATGATACTGTAATAAAATATCGAAGTCCTTCATCAACCCCAACCATCTCTGCTGCCTCATGTTGAGCTACTTCTGTGTAAACACATACTTCAAGCTATTGTGGTCTGTAAAGATCTCCACTCGCCCTCCGTATAGATAGTGTTTCCATAACTTCAGAGCAAAGATAACTGCCACCAACTCCAAGTCATGGGTAGGATAGTTCTTCTCATACGGACATAACTGCCTGGAAGCGTAGACAATTACCTTCCTATGTTGCTGTAAGACACAACCCAAACCCTTCCCAGAGACGTCACTGTAGATAGTGAACCCTCCTGATCCTGATGGCAACGTCAGAATCGGAGCTATCGTCAACCGTTTCTTCAACTCATCAAAAGTGACCTGACACTCCTCTGGCCTGATAAACTCTACGTCCTTCCGAGTCAGCCTAGTCAATGGCTCTGCAACCCGGGATAAATCCTGAATGAACCTCCTGTAGTAGCCTGTCAATCCCAAGAAGCTCCTGATCTCCACAACTGAACTCGGTGTTGTCCACGCCTCAACTGCCATGATCTTCCTCGGGTCAACTGAGATCCCATCCCCAGTCACCACATGACCCAGGAAATCAACCCGATCTAGGAAGAACTCAAATTTTGAGGGCTTGCCACAAAGCTCCTCCTTCCTAAGAGTCTCCAGAACCACTCTCAAGTGCTCCTCATGCTCCTCTTCGGTCTTCGAGTATACTAAGATATCATCGATGAATACCACCACAAACTTATGTAAGTACTGGTAGAATACCTTGTTCATCAGGTTCATGAGCATCGCCGGGGCGTTAGTCAACCCAAACGGTATTATCATAAACTCAAACTAGCCATACCACATACTGAATGCTATCTTCGGGATAACCTCCCCCTTTACCTTTACTTGATGGTAGCCTGACCTCAGATCAATTTTAGAAAATACCCTTGCTCCACTCAACTGATCGAAGAGATCATCGATCCTCGGCAGCAGGTACTTGTTCTTGATCGTAAGGTTGTTGAGTGCCATGTAGTCGATACACATTCGTACTGACCCATCCTTCTTCGGCACAAAAAGCACCGGTGCAACCCATGGTGAAGAACTCGATCGGACCTGTTTCTTCAACTCCACCAACTCGTTGTTGTTCACCCTATAGACGTACTGAGATATCGGCTCTACAGGGGCACTAAGTCTATAGAGAACTCAATATCTCTGTCCGGTGTTAGTCCTGGCAAGTCCTCCGGAAAGACATCCATGAACTCTGCTATCAATGGATGTGGCACCGTCTGCTCCTCCACTGAAACTCCGTAGAAGACTCCTCTGTTTTGCTCCGCCTGCCGTCTGGCAAACTCGAACTTTAGCTCTCCTGGCGGACGAAAAAAACTCTGCCGCCGCGATAATATATACTAGCATGGTGCCTGCTCAACCAATCTATACCGAGTACGATATTGTAGTTCGGTAATGGCATTACGAGCAAACTCACATCCAACTCTCGGCCTCCCAAAACTACTCTCCGATCCTTGCAAATATCACTAACAAGGATGATGCTCAACCAATCCATACCGAGTACGATATTGTAGTTCGGTAATGGCATTACGAGCAAACTCACATCCAACTCTCGGCCTCCCAAAACTACTCTCCGATCCTTGCAAATATCACTAACGAGGATGATGCCACACCCAGTCGTGATCTTGCAAGTCCTAGGCAACGATTCAGAAGCTAGACGGTGTCTAATAGCAAAAGATATAGACACAAAACTATGGGAAGAACCAGAATCGAACAATATAAAAGCTGGAATGGAGTCGAGAAGAACAGAACCTGCGATCAGATCTCCAATAGCATCTGTATCCTCGGCTGCCATGGCAAAAGCTCGCCCGTGCTGGCCTCCCCTGGCCTGTTGCTGGTGCTGAATGAACCTCTGTTACTGGGTCTGCAACGGTCCCTTCTGCTGCCCTACCGGAGCCTTGGCTCCTGTTCTCTGAATTGAACGTCCCAAAGACTGGGGACACTCCCGTAGCTGGTGCTCCGCTGAACCACAGAGTAGGCACTTGCCTAGCCACTTTTTGTAGTCGTTCCATCCATGTCTCGGCTTCTTGCAGAAAGTACAACTGATGGGCTGCTGCCTGGGTGCCTGCTGCTGACGTCTCAGCTGCTGTTGTACCTACTGAAAAGGTGCATAGCCCTGTCCCTAAAACTGTTGTGACAGGAACAGCCTCTGCTGCTGCTGGTGCTAAAAATGAGGCCTCTTGGCATGGCCTCCGCTGCTGCTGGCTCCTTGTGCATCCCGACCTCTCTTGAGCTTCAGTTCAAGGTCATCCTCTGCTGCCATGGCCCCTATCAGTATCTCCTTAAAGGTGGTGCTCCTATCACTCTTGGACAAGGACTTGACTTCCTTGACCAATCCCTTCCTGAACCTCCTGGCCTTCGCCGTCTCGCGGAGGCCCTTGATGAACCTGCCCAGGCGGTAGAACTCTCCGGCATACTCCTCCACGGTCTGGCTCCCCTGAACTAGACTCTCGAACTGTGTCTCTAAGGTGCCAAGTGTTGTGTCTGAAAAGAACTTCTCCTTGAAGAGCTTCTTGATGGCTCCCCAAGTCTGTCCCTCTGTGCTCACTCTAGGATCTGTCTGATACCATGTGCAGGCTAAGTCCTGCATTTGGCTGCCCGCCGCTTCAATCTGAATCCGGGCTGGTATCTCCGCCAGTCGAAAAATCTCCTTTATATGCTCGATCCAATCATCGGCATATAGAATCCCCTCTGTGCTTCGGAAATCTCTCGGATGCATCTTCTGAAATTCCTGGATGCCCGACGTCCTCTGCTGATACTGCTGAATCTGACCTCTCTGCGGCTGTGCAGTAACCCTCTCCACAGTCGTCATGGCCAACTGATGGGCATTATCTATACCTTATCTGAAGTCAGCAGACTGGCACTGTTGGGCCTCCATCATCTGCTAGAAGAAGGTGAATAACTGAGCTGTGTTGATTGATCCCGAAGGCGGCTGCTGCTGAAAGACGTCAGGAAGAACGGGAAAAGGCCTCCGAATGGGTGGAGGTGCATCCCCGAAAGCTGCAGAAGCTCCGACATGAGCCGGAATGAGGGGAGCTACGGTCTCCGGTACCTACTGAACAGGACGAGAGATGGCAGACCTCTCAGTAGCATCTCCCGGGCCGGAGCGATGGGATCGTGTCTCCATAACCATCCTGAAGACAGATCAAACAAGAAATCAATTACTGAGAATGAAGCAATATAATCAAAGAAGGACAGTTTATTTCAAAGGAAAGCAATTAATAAGCAAGAATTTAGATGGCAGGAATTAAATAAGAGTTTTTTCTAAATATGATTGAGTACCTCCAAAAAACTATACCATATATCCTATTGCAAGCTGTAGTGATACTCTAGTTCGAGTACCACTACGAAATCTAGACCTGCATGGGCTACCACTAAAAATGTGTCATGACCTGTACCCAGTGTAGGGGTACGAGAAGTGGGTACGTCCAGCCTACATCGCAGTGTCGACGGTAGAACGTTGTCCTAGTTTACATACATGTAACACAGTAAAAGGTACCTGTATAATATATACTCTCCAATCGAAGGACAATACATAAAGTACAGCTCAATCACAAATCTAAGGTAGAAAGGTACGATATGTTGATAAGAAATCACAAGAGAAATACAAACAAAGGAAAGAAGTCTAAGTGTCTAACGACATAACATCTCAACATCCAGAAATATAATACAACTCAGAATGTCAATACAAGCCAAATGAAAGGACAAGCCTAGCTAAGCCAATCTAAACAGAAGGGGTGGTATCCTCAGCCAGAGCTGGAGCCTCCTGAGAGTCCAGCTCACAATTTTCATCTAAGCCTGCTCCATAATAGATAGGGCAGAACTCCTCGGTATCATCTGTAATATTTTCAACAGGTCCAGTCAAGACAAAAATGAGCACATAATCTCAAACAGTTCATATCATGGTAGGAAATATAAAGCATGTAATAAAGTAAGATACATGAAATATTGTAAGGAATGTACATGAAAAGTAAGAGAGGTATCTGTAACTAGAAATATCTACTATAAGTAAAGAACTGTAAGTGACTAGTGATTTAGAGCACAAGATGGTTATGTAAACGGCTTAAAATTTGTACAAGAATAAGATACAGAGTTGCACATGAATACCTACTTTGGAATTGATCACATAACCACTTCTACTCCCCTGTACCCTAATCAATACATGAGGATCTAGACAAGTTATGTTATTGTACATGATTTCACATGAAGCTCAATAAACAAGTACACATGAATAGTTATACATGAAGGCTCTGTGAACATGAGAGTACATGAATCACATGAGTATACATGAATGGTGGAAGCACAGTAACACATGATGTAAGTGCAAAGCACATGACATGACGTATCCGATGCTCCCGAGGGGGATAACATCTCATGAAAATATCCATATGGTACTAATCTGTGTTAACAACGTGACAGCCTCAAGTAAAGTAATTTAGAGCAAAAATATAAGTCCCAGCAAGTATGAAACGATCAGAGAATGTACTCACCTGATATCCTAAATGTTCGATGAGAATAGATGTCCAAATTAGAGTAACCGAGTCCTATTTAGAGCAACACAGGTCACAATATATCCACAATGGTAAAAATGAAGTTTACAATGCATTCTATATGATTTTAGGTCAATCTAGGCCAAAGTCAACCTTGGTCAACTCGGTCAACTACAGTCAAACTAGGGTCAAACTATAGCCAACTGTGGTCAAACTATCTAGGTGTGTGGTCAACAATGATCAACTAGTCTAGGTTAGAATTCTAGGTCAAAGTTTGACCCATAGTTGACTTTGGTCAACGTCGTCAAGTAACTAGTCAAAGTGTGCCTAATTAGGCCTATAGGGTCATTTCTAATCACAACTGGCCATAGGCTATAATATCCTATACCAATATCATATAGCCTATAATAAACTACCATACACATAACCTTACACACATATATCTATATTATATATTCACACATATATAAACTGTATATATATATATAACTAAAAGTGTGTTATATATATATATATATAG